>VZTL01011843.1:13420-31739 GCA_013400535.1 Scopus umbretta
AAAAAGAAACCTACATGTATTTACATGTAACCTGCTTCAAAAAGAAATAAAGACAACTAATAACTATATGGAACCTGCCAAAAAAAAAAAAAGACGACACCTTCCAAAGTGCTTATTGCAGTCACGATGCTAGTGGATACTTTTGACACCTATAATAATAAATATGCTAGGCTTTTGGGGGGGTCTTTGCTTTAAAAACTTCCTGTAATACTTTTTGGGGGGACCCAGAGATTACACGAAGCAACTGCTGTCTTACAGGCCATTAGCAACCAAGGAATTCGTTTTGCATGAGAAGAGGCAGCGCACCAGATGGTGCTTCTGAGCACATGGTGAAAAACAGCTGCTTTCCTACTTATTTATTTCTTTGCTTGCACAGCTAACTGCTTTTGATTAAGGTAGATGTATAGAAAGAGAGATGCTGTAACTATTTTTTTAGTTTTTATTCTGCTGCGAGAGAAGCGCTAAGGTGCGCCCGGAGCTTGTTAAACATGGTGTTAGCGAGAACATCGATACGGCGATCGACAATACGAAAGCATTTGGCTGTCCCTGTTCGCCTTACGTAAGCTGGGGATGCAGCTATCAAGATGGGAAACATCCAAGCCGAATGCTAAACCGTGGCTTCGGTAAGGGGGAGCGCTGAAGGAGAAAGACACGAATGGGGAATTTCCTCCTTCCGTTCATTATGGTGGGAGTAGGATGAGACTTCTCTCCGGTTGCAGTTAGGAGCCGCGCAGCTACCTTAGGCAGCTTGGAGGGAGCCGACAGCAGGTTTCGCGCGCTCAGGCTGTTGGCTCATTAGCTTTCCTGGCAGACCGGCTCACCTTCCCTGCTTCTCGAAGGCAGGCTGTGGTTCTCTAACAGGCTGGGATGCTTCTAGCACAGCCTCCGCAGCCCACTCCTTGTCTTTGCCTACCAGTCAGCTCCCTGTTGTTTTCAGCTCCCCGAAGAATTTTTGTTATCAGCTGGTTTCTTTAGCAGAACAAGGTTTAGCATTCTAGGGTGCCTTTCCCCTTCATTAGCACAAATGTGCTTAGGTCAGTTCCCAGACACGTATAGGAGCCACGTAGAGGGCACACAGCCTCAGTAATCAAATTAACAACGATTTACAGTCTCGGTTACTTTTCCTTGGACTGTACTTCCCTGTCTCATCAGGAGGCAGCCCCATCAGAGCATAGGCTGGTGGCTTCCTTGCTTCTCCTGTCCTGCAGGGAGCCCTCCTAGTTCTCAGTGGCATTCCCTGCAGCTGTGGGTAGGTAGTGGCAGCCCATTTCCCCTCCTTCCCTTCTCCTCCTTTCAGCTGTAGTCAACACTTCATTTGAAGCAATGAAACCAGCTTTTATTGACTTACAAATACAAAAATATACACAAAACAATCGCTTCGAATAGCAAAACAAGAGCCCTTTGTTTACCAACCCTCCCACACAACACCCTCTATTACTATTATGCATTTATAAACATCTAGTGTTTTTATAAATGTATTTATTTAGTTTGATAATACTAATGCACTTATCTTGATCCATCAGGCAGAGCAAGTTATTAAAAGCAGGGGAAAAGAAGTCAAATAATGGTAGGGAGCACTAGGAAAATATGAATTTGCAGAGTTTCAAAAAGGAAGCCATCACAGACAAACCCCCAGTGAGCAGCAGAGAAAGACAAGCCAGACAGAAATCTCACAAGTTGCTTGCTATGGGGGCAGAGACATTTAGTTTCCCCTTTCCACCACTTCCAGAGGAAATGCCCTCTGTACTCCACCCAGGGCAGTAAGACAGCCAGAACTATACAGTAGACATATGGTTTAAAGATGACAAAAAATATTTTCCTCTTATTATACACAAGTCACTCTTTCCTTACCAGTCTTTTTTTGAGGGTACCATACTGGGTACTTGATAGTCCTTTTGCAGTCCACAAGAAGCCTCACTCTTGGCTAGTGATTGCATCGGGCTTGACTTTGGCTTTTTCTGCCGGGGACTTAAGTTTCTTCAGCCACCTGCAGAGAGGACTTGGCTTGCACGGCTTGTCCCTTGGTCTCTTGTGTACCACCGAGTTGTTTTCCACTGTTGCCTGGTCAGTCACCACGTCTTCTACACCTCTAGCTCTTGTCTCTACAGCAGTCTGCTGAGGCAAGACAGTTGTCACTCCTGTGTCTCCTTTGGCTTGCTGAGCTGTTGCAGGTCTCTCCTGAGTTGGAGCACAGGTTGATCTGTCTGGACTCATCATCTTGGTGGGCTTGTTTTCAGTCTCCTCTGACTGTTCTGCAGGCCCAGAACTGTGCTGGGCCTCGTCAGGGTCTTGCAACTCTGTGGTTCTCACCATTATCGGTGCCACGGGCAGGGAAGATGAGGCTATTTCACTTTCTCTTCCTACGTCTTTGTTCCGCATCCCTGCAGCAGTATCTTGGGATTTCTCCTTTGGAGGACGATTCACAGTGCTCCACAACACAGCCCCCAGGGCTGTCTGGGCAATAGGGAGATCAACAGCTGTATTTTCTTGCACAGTTGCCAGCCTTTCAAACTTCATGGACTTTCTACAGCAATACCTCTGGTGACTGATTTCATTCCCCATGATCAAGAACTACAGCAATGATCCTGCTAGCAGCCTTCTCCAGGGAACCTCAAGGCTTTGGAATACCGAATGACTTCAGCACGAACAGAGCCTTTACTTAGAAGCAGACACAGCCAAGTTTCACCCTTGTTATTGAGCTGATAGACCACTCCTGGGCTAGTCATCGCACCTGCAAGATAGTAAGAAAATCATCAGGATCCACACCCTAGCCCTGTGGAAAAGCACATTTGCTGCTCTGGCCCAGTTTTCTGAGGAGCATATAGATAAGAAAGGGTTTAAAACTTGATGTGAAAATTTCTTTCAATTTTCCCAGACTGTCAGGAAGCTTCAAAATGTGGATTCGTTGTTGTCTACATCTGGAGCAAGAACAGGAATGTGACTTGGGGTCCTCCTGTGGCTAAGCACTGTTACCATCTCATTTTTATGTTGACCAGGAAAGTGCCTCCCTAAAATGAAGATCAGATTCACATTTCATTTCAGAGTGGGTTGGACATAAGTTGCGGGATTTATTGGTTTTAAGTCAGTCCTGGTTCAAGAGACAGTCCTTCTCAGTCTTTTGATATCACTAAGAGCATTTAGGAAGTCAGTTACTCACCATGACTCTCGGCCAATACTGCACTTTAACGTTATTAGTTTATATTACCAAAGTAAATACTATTTAGGTGTCCTCTTATTTCCTAGACCACTTATTAATTATAGAAAGGAGTTCACATTTAGCCAGGGCAGCCATTCATAGGCCTGGTAGGATGTGGAAGAGGGGCGAAAAGAAAGGCAACATGTCTCCTTATTGAGAGATGAGAAACATGTGGATTTCGGGCCCTTAGGTGGTTATTTTATCAGTCATTTACTCAGTTTTTAGAAACCACAGCAATGCCATCACTTCAAACTCAAATAAAAGTAAGGGGCAGTGTATTTTGAATGCAGAGAAAAATTTACCTCAATTTATGTTTACAGAGTGCCATTTTTAAATGACATTATCATTAGAAAACAGATTAAGTACCTTGCAGAGAAAGAGAAGAAAACTGTGTTGAAAAGGGAAAGAGGGACCCATGTACAGATCTGCCTATTAACTTATTTTGAAATCTATGTCAAGTAGATTAACTGTCATTGCTAGAAAGAGGCAAACACAATTTAAACTCATAATATAATTAAATAGCAATAGAAGTGTCCTGTTTCTGGCAGAGAAACTACAAAGTAAGCATTACTTAGACCATTTCCAGCATTACAACTTTTCAACCCTTATTTCTTATTCAGGGTGATAAGGTATTGCTCTTAAGGAGGGTAGCTGGTGACACCAAACCATTTCCCCACAAGTCCCAGATCATTAGTTCCCTTAAAGTGCTGTTCCACTACAAATCCTGTGCCATTTTTTATAGCTAGATATTTAAAGGGAAACAGAGCTGCCACACAACATGATATGATTACAGATGGTTCTGCATCACAGCGTAGAATAAGAGGAACTACAGAAAAACAGATCTATAATTTAGGGATTACAGTTTTCAAAGTGAAGCTAATGGATCCAGAGCAGTTTTGCTGCACTGTTTGAGCTGCTTTTATGGGTAGAATCTGTAAAAATGTCTGATTCCATGCTGGTTAGGCACTCACTTACAAGACTGCATGAACTTAATCACTTAAAACTACATAGTTGTAAGAATGAAAAAGCAAGCAAAACTAACCCAGCCACCTCTACCGTGGGAGAGAAACCAAAATATGAAGAGACAGATGCTCTTTGACACCACAGCTAGAAAGAAGGCAGCTTACAAATAAATGAATGCTTTGTCAGGTTGACTTTTCAGAGTAAGCAACTGCTGTATCAACAGCAATGATTTTGTGTAAATGAGCATAGCAGGGAAATGTTGCATGTGGTTTTGGTAGGGCAGTATAATGCTAGGAGAGGAAAGGAAAGCAACAGTTTATTCTCTGGCATATTTCCATTTGTTAGACATTGTCATCACTACATAAGTGGTTCAAAATACAACAGCACATTTTGACACGTTTGACATAATTGACAGATTCTACTGCCATTGTCCGAAGAGCGGTTTTATTTAGAGATAGGCATAAAGATGTAGATATTCATTACCCTAAGTACAAATACACCAGTTATTTTTTGTATGTAGTAAAATTGGTTCCCCTTCTTCACTTGGCCATTTCATACTGTCAGCATTGTTTTGCTGTTAGCCCCATACTCTTGCCACTAACAGAATTTTGCTCAAAGCCACCTAAGACAGAAGAAAGCACAACCACAGTTTTGCTGAAACCTAAAGATAGAGCGCTCTCACTAGAAAAGTCAAAGACTTCAAGACCGCCAAAAAATGGAGACGGAATATCCCTCCTTCCCAAAAGAAAAATACCAAACACCCAAACTTGTGCCAAACAGTGCCCTGACTCACTTTCAAGGGAAACCCCCCCAAATAGCTCCCAGCGCACAGCTTGTAGGAGAGCAGATGGACCTTAAACAGGGCAGGACAATTACACTGAAGTGCATCCCACCAACACCTGATGCCTGAGTTATTGTTCCCTTACACCATCTCTGCTGCCTAAAAATATAAGATGCAGAATTCTTCATGCTCCATGTTCATGAAACACCTTATAACGTTCTTTCGTGTTTCACATCACAGGTTTCTGTGCATTTAGATATTGCCTTCTCCCCCGCCCAAAAGTACTTATACAGAACCGAAGGGAAATGTGGCAGGGTGTATCTTGCTGGCAATTGACAACAACAACCCGTATTGTAGACTGAGCAATGATCGGCTTTAGGAAAAATAGCTTGTAGCTGAGGTGTTACAGTGAGGATCGCAGGCACAGTACGTCTTGCTCACGCGCAGGAACAGCCGATCTCACACAGGAACAGCAGATCTCAGGTGCTTTTCATCTGTTGTGAGGTGCTGCTGGCTGCACGCATTCTGCAGCAAAGACAACAGAGCTGGGTGAGACTTTGTGATGCTGTTGTCTCTGGCTGAAGAGTGCTTTCTGTTGGGCAGGGTGTTTTGACTGGCTTTTGTTTCAGAACTTTTCTAATTTTCATGTCCAGGCTGGTTTCGGTTATCAGGTCACAGGCAGATTTTGTGGCTTTAAATCTGGGTTTCTTATGTCTTAGGGAGAGAGAATTGTGTAAAGAAGCAAGGAAAATATTTTGCTTCTGAAAGCCAGAAAGGGATACAACACCTAAAGTGATACAAAAATGTTTTGTATTGACCAAAAATATTGACCAACAGTTGCAGCCTTGGGTAAGGGAAGTGTTTACTTTTTGACCACCTGTTTTCAGAACTGTTTACTACCTTGTGTAAGCAGTCTAAGCAGTTCAGGAGAAACAGACTTACTGTGATTAAGATGGTGATGGCTTTCTACAAAGGTGTTTCAAGAGGAAGAGAAACATACACTGGTGTTCCTTACAGCACAAGCAGATAGCAGGTGTTAGGCTCCTAAAAATTCCTGCGTTTTTACTTCCTCAAGTTTTCAAGGTTTTCTGCTGCATGACAGAAAGCCTTATTTCTGAAAGTTAAAAGCAAAGAGTCCTAGCATCAGGAGCTCAGATTTTCAGAAAGCCCAAAATTACATTACAATCCACATGATCCGCAAGACAGTTATGTGAATTGGCAATGCTACTTTATGCTTATTTGCGGTGATTCATAGTCGATTTACTAGTCAAAGAATTTGCTGCTTATCATCTTAAGAGGGCAGCGTAGAGCCTGTGAACAGAGCTGAGTTATATTCACACCGCTGCATTATTAATAAATTCTCCAATTAGAACTTGCCTAAAAAGATGAGACAAACAGCAGTGAAAGGTATAACTTGCATTCACTCATCAGTGACAAAGAGTTTAGTGCTCATGAAGCGGAGTCACAGATGGCTTGTAGATGTGCTGTGCTAGATGGTACAATTGTTCTGCTCTTACAGAATGGTCTTTCCCTCTTCTAAGGGTAGGAATAGGAGTTTAAAAGCATTAAAGTGCTTTCATAACTTAAGTCCTATTCTTCTCACAGGAGTTGCATTTGAAAATTTAGCCTTGCATCTTTATTTTCAGCAGAGTTTGAATACAGGGAGCCCACTTAGCGTTAAAAGATTTGCAAAGAAATCATCAGGAGACAAGTAGCTTTCATTCAGAGGCCAGCGAGTCAGTATTCAGCATTTTACCCAAATACTTTACAAGATGAAAAGGGCAAAAACATTAGTTTTGACATTAGAGTCAATGCAAATATCAGAAATGAGGTAGAGTCTCTTCTGACATACACAATTAAAGGCATTAGAGTTGCCAAAGCAAAATCTTCCCCAAGTGTAGTTTTGGATAGGTTAAACCAGGACATCTTGAGAGTAAAGTCTGGCTTGTAAAAGTAAAGTTCTTGGGGCACACCTAAATAACCCAAAAGATTACGATGAAGGAAAGCATCAGAACCGGAGTAAATATGTCGTAAGAGGAATTAGAGCTATTGTTCTCATTTACCAGGGAACATCTTACATTGCAAACATTCAGCAAGGTGTAAATGAAGGCAGGGCATCGCAAAAACTTCTTTCCCCAAACTCCTGCAGTATTATTCCCTGCCGCCAGGATTTTCCTGAGAAAAGAAGGAAGGATTACTCCTTTTTCAGAGCATGAGCAGAATGTCCATGACTCAGATTGTAGGTTCGTTTCCCAGATTTGTTAATTTGATTTAAACACTAAAATTCAAGTAAAATTGCAGTGCAACACAGCACTACCTTTGTTCCTGTAAATTGGTGCTCACCTAACAGCACATGGTGTGGACCAACAGATGAACAGCCGTACAGCGCCCGCTCTGAACTAGGCCTGTACTTAGGGATCATGTTTGCAACCCTGCAGTATTATTCTGCATGATACCAGTTGGGGTGAAAACTGATCACTGTCACCTGTTTGTTTCAGTGGGTCAGCAACAGTGTCATCTAACTGTCCATTTTCCTGGGACTCCAGATTAGACCCGTACCTTCAGTCCAAGCTACAGACTACCACTGGGCACAGGGGGAGTGAGAGCTGCTGAATCACTCCTAACATGGCTTCCTGATGAATAGTGAGATGCAAGCATTTACTAAATCACAAGCACAAAATACAAAGACAAGCTTATTTTGAAAATAAATGGTTCTTTAATGTGAGAATGCAAAAATACACTTCTGCCAGAACCACAGAGAGATCTTTGCTCCAAGTTTTCTGAAATGCTTGCCCAAACTGGGTGACTGGATGTCTCACTGAGAATCCTTTGATGCGATTGCCACCACTTCACAATCCTTTGCCATGAATATATGCAAACAAACTTCCATCTACTTTTTGCTTTAATCTCTCCCCGATAATTTCTTCCTTTCTGGCATTTAGCACTTTCACAGAATAAGAAGAATGCACATCCCTTTCTCTCCACTTAAGCTGTGATTCTCCTCTTGAATATGTCACTGCTTTCTACCACATTGTCAAACATGCATTGGTTTTCCCAGCTACTGCAAAACAGAGAGCAGATGATAATACCAACCTTTTGAAAATACTTGGCAATTAATTATTAGTTGTCAGTCTGAATATCTAAGATAGAGGCAGAATGATGCACAGGAGCTTTTGTTGCTCTTTGCTAGCATTGTTTCTTTTTCCACGATTTCCTCAGGCCTCCTAGCTCTCCTGATATTGGTAAGGAGGAACCTGCCCACCCACTAATTGTTAAATCTAAATTCTATGTAAGGAGGGCACAGATACTCTTCCAGACTGACAGCAGCAGCTTTGTTAGAGACAACCAAACCCAGGGCAGCTTGTCAACACAATCAACTGATGTAGGCGCCTTTGGGGCCTTAAGTAACAGCCCAGGGGAAGGAACATGCTCTGTATTATTTAAGTGATGGGGGAAGAGACATTTCCATGAACAGGATCTCCATTCAGATTTGGTCATGAGGGAAAATATATTAAGGAAGTCTGGCTTAAGTCGATAGGCTTGCAATGTGGCAACCTGGTCCTTTGATTCAAAGGAAGTCTTTTTAAGGGTACGCTATCTTCCTGATGTGATTAAGCACATAA
The DNA here is from genome assembly GCA_013400535.1 of Scopus umbretta. NCBI lineage: Eukaryota > Metazoa > Chordata > Aves > Pelecaniformes > Scopidae > Scopus > Scopus umbretta. The sequence goes on from VZTL01011843.1 coordinate 21,984, forward strand.
AGACAGTAAAACCAATCATCCTTTAAATAGATGCATAGCAATCAAAATCCTCATATCCTGACTTGCCTTTAACTATTATTTTTCTCCCTTCCTATGAACACTGTTATTATAGGAAGCATGCAAGAACACAAGAGCTGGAAATGGTTTCCTTAGGGAGGATATTACTCTCCTTTGCATTGTAGTTTTCCAGCTGTCTAGTGAAAGTCATTATTTCACTTCTAAATCCCCATGAGCTCTATGAGAATAATTTGGTGTAAAACCCTTCTTTGGTTGAAACAGAGGGAAAGGAATTAGGCTTTATTATTTTTCTGGTTCCCTTCAGCACCACATCATTTGTGAATTCAGTGACGGTCATTGAACTAGTCAGGTTTGACAGAAAGACTCCCCTCTATTTAGGAGCTGTATAATTAAGAGACCAGCATTGTATACATAGTGGCCCGAAGTTTATTTATCACTTGCAGCAAAATGACTACCAGAAGTTTCTCTTGTTGGTTGCAGTCTGGAGACAGCTATTTCCATAGGCCTCCTGTCCAAGCTAGTTCACCTCCATTCAACAAGCACAAACCATAACGCAGGTGGCCATTAATAAAGCAACATTTCATAGTAAGAAGTGTTAAAATGCACCCATTTATTGATTCCAATTGCAACACAGACTCCACTGTCCAAAGAGCATTTCAACACAGTCCGTTTCAAGTAGTAGTGACAGAGTGGGGTGTACAGACAAGTGTAATTAATATATCTGTCTTGTTTGTCAGAGAAGAATTAACCCTGTGCAGTCACACATAGGGAGATAATTATGAAGTGCATAGCCTTAGCCAGGGTATATGTGCACATGGAGAAAAAAAAAAAAAAAGGAAGAGGCATCTACATAAATATACTTTTTGTACTGAGAGACATTTAGCTCAAGCCCATACGCCCTCCCCCAGGAAAGACAGAAGGGAGCTGGCGCCACCTGCAGAAGACAATACACCAGCTTTAAGGTTAGTATCGCTTTTCAAAGCGGGCTTTACCAAAACCCTGCTTTCTGGGTCCTTCAGAGTACAAGCGCCCATCGGCATCTTAGTCCCTTGCAGGATCAAGCCAGGAGATTTTTCACTTGGCTGCAGACAAACCGTCAGTCTGCTCAGTGGTTGCTGCACCAGATTTCACGTGCTCTTTCAGTGCTCCTCTGGTTTTTCCCCATTGCTAGCTTTGATTGTCTCCTTATCCTGCAAAGCAGCCCGGGTTTCTGCCAGACAGCATGGGATCTCTTTTGATGTCTGTCCATCATCACAGATCTCAGCCATTTCTTCAGCTTGCTCTGGCTCAAAAGCATTTTCTTTCATATCTTCCATAATAGGAACTTCTGTATCTTGTTCCAACTGGAGATCAGGTGGGGCTTTAGCAGCACAGCATACTTTCTCTTCTACTGCCTGCTCTTCTGCAGATCTCTGCACATTTGTAATGCCCTCTCTTGTCTCTGTAGTCTTACAAGGCAGCTTCGACTCCTCTGTGGCACACAAAGCAGCCGGGGAGTCATCTGCCTCCTGCACAGGCACTTCCTGATGAGTCTTTCCAACCCAAGTTTCCTCTGAAACACACACAGCTCCAGCCTCTTGCTCTGCAACAGTCAGCAGCTCGGACTCCACTATAGCTGACTGAACCTTGCCAGGTCCATCTTCGACCTCTGCAGACACATGGACTTCAGCCCTTACTGTAGTCTGTGTGAGAGGTGTCACTTCATGAACCTCACGGCCAATTTGCTCGTTGGGTATACAGCTGCCAGCAGGATGCAGAACAGCTTCGGTCTTGCTACTCTCCTGTGGGCTTCTGGCAGACTGGGCTTCTTGTTTTGTCCGTTCAGCGAGTTCCCGGTGCTGCATCACCTCTGTGCTAGGCTTGGCTTCAGGGTCCTGCGACACCTCAACATCTTGTGCATCTCTAGCAGTCACAGAGAGCGGGGCCTCGGTATGTTGTGCACTTAGAGACGCTGCCTGCTCTCCTGTCTCCCATTTAGCCTGGGCAGCAGATTCACTTTCAGGAGCGTCCAACGCCAGTTTTGCGGCAGAGAGTTCAGGGCCTTTTGGAGTCCTTCCTATGCGTGCTGAATGAAAATGATTCTCCCCAGTCCATGTTGACGCATCATGGAACACACGGGTGGTCCCCGATGTCTTTTTCCCTTTGGCCTTATAAACAACTCTCTTAGGAAAGACACAGAGCTTCTTGTTCTTGCCAAAAATACCTCCCATTGCCAGAGATGAAAGGAGCAAGTCAACCAACTGCCGCCTTCTGGAGGGGCTGCCGCCTTGCTATGAGTTGCGTGCTGCCTGAAGATGAGCAGGGAGCTCTGTCTCTTAACAAAAAAGGAGCTTCACGCCTGCAAGACATGGATATTTATTAGCCTGTATCCATGTTACGGGGGAGTTAGCTGCCCAGTTCTCACGTAGTAGTAGCTGTAGAGCGTTATCAGAGGTCAGAGAAATGAGCTAACCGCAGGTGGAATTGCACAGGGTGGCAGGGGAGCGGGATGGGGGGCACAGAGACCTTTTAAGAAATAACAGTCTGAGGAAGAGGGGGAAAAGAGAGACTACCTGTCAATCAAACCAGACCACGCTGGAAAACAATTACAGCTTTTAGGAGCCAAGCAGACACTGCCGTTTGCTATCTTTCAGCAGGATGGCTGCAGTGCCAATAGGACTCTATTATACTACAGACTCGCGTAGCAAAGCTGCCAAGTTTGTTAGATTCTAGTCACTCCAGTTAAGGAAGTGTTTAAGCTCCCAGTAATAGATAGGGCCAGGAGGGAAGAGAAGCAAGGCAGGCAGAAAAAAAAAAAAAAAGCCACATGAATTTAAAATTCACAAGACACGGTGTGGTTTATTCCTTAATAAGGCCATTAAGAGAAGCCTGCAAGAGGCACAAAGCAAACCAAAAAATAGAATAACATCTCCCAGCACAAAGCTAACTCTTGAGAAATGAGTAGCAAGGTCTGCCTTAAACACACAAGTTAACAACAACAAAATTACCTGTACTCAAAGAGACCCAGACTCTAAAAGCGTGCATAAATTAAAACAAAGTACCCATACTATAAAAACCAAACAGCAGCCCAGCTGATAGACACGCAGACTGCACAAACCCACACCATTATCAGCCCTCACCCAAAGACCCACATCCCTTCTTACCAGCACAGCACTGCAATCCCCACTGAACACCCAACACCTGAAAGGCAGAGCCCCCAGCCTGGTGTTAAATAGGAGAAGGTGGTCACAGGCAATCTCTTCCCCCTTTGGCTCCCAATCTTAGTTCCAGCAGGTTGTGAAGTTCCCTGACACTGTGTTGTCTATTTTTCCTGGCCATTTCATAGCCATTGGAAACAGCATATGGCTGTACTTTCTAAGTGCAGTTGATACATGATTCGCTTCATTGTGGTCATTTGATAATTGGCATTGACTACTTAAAATACAACTAAAGATTAGTATGGTGCAGTCATGGACAAGGAAAACTGACCGCTATTTATAACTTGCGATGCTGAGTAGCAGAATAACAGCTGTACTGCAGGCTACGTATGAATAGTCCTTTAATTTACAAAAGATGTTACTGAAATTGCAGTCTCCCATATTATTTTTTATTGAGCAGTTAGGGATGAAAAATTATCCCCCTTTCCACTTTTGCGCTGTCTTCAACTGGTTGAGTCGTGCAATTAGCTATTTTACAGTGGTTGCAGCTTTATTTTAATGTTTCCAGCCACAGCTGATCACCCTCTGTTGGTGTTAACGTTACTGTATGGCCATGGTTAGGTTTACTGACTGGAAGTGAGTTGTAATGTTAAGTAGGTCACATGGGAAAAACACAAAAGCAAATATGCATTAAAAAGAAACTAATCCTAGAGACATGAGCGTAAAGGCAGAGCCTAAATATCCACTGCCAGCAATGGATCTGAACAAGACCAAAAAGATCAAAATAGCTGGATTCCAGGCTTCTTTTTTTTAACATCAAAACCCCCCAAACCTACATTTTTTGATGCCAAATCTGGTTCAGCATCCTATCCTTTGCCTAGCTACTGTGATTCCCTTAATGCAGAAAACGCAGAAGGAGCTTTTGGCGAGGTAACTCTGTGCGTGCAGCCAGTTCTGGGACCATAACATGACAACATCCACGTCTTGCCTTTTAACAATGGTCCAACATCTGTTCTGCACGATAATAAGCAGGCCTCCGCATCTCGGTGGCTACACCAATCGCATATTTACAGTGGCTGTAAGGATTTCACCTAATGTCTGGGGATTTTTACGACAGCTTTTCGAAAGCCTTTTTTGTATACTTCCTATTGGGCTTCAGAAATACATAGGCAGTTCATGATTTGACTATTGGAAATTTCTCTGAAGCTAATCCATGAGATGACAGCATGTAGAGACTGTGACAGATCGGTGGCTGAAAAACTGGTGCCTTTAGGGACATTGGTGCTTTGCAAAACAATGTAACTGGAAGAAAACGATGCACCCACAGCTCACCGCTTGCTTCTACATGGGTGAAGTCTTGCAAGAGTATTTCTAAATGAGCAGAAGCCAACTGGCTATCTGTTAAGAGACACAGCTGAATTTTAAAAAGCACAGAGTGAAAGAAACCAGTAAATTGGTTAAAAATTGAGGAGAGATTTTAGAAACCCCACCTATGTTAAAAGTGTACACCTTCATTTTGAAAATGTTACAAGATCTCTTGAGTTAATTTGTTAATTATAAGTGAGAAAAAAATTACTACTGCGGACGTTGTAGATACTTATTCCAGTGTTCTGTACAACAGGGAGCTGCTTAATCATCAGCTCATCACTAGGTGGTTGGAATATTTCTGAGATTCAAAGTACAAAATTTCTTACCCTCGTATCATGGAGAAAAATGGAGACATCCTAATGAAAATGTCCAACTTGCACCCATTTCAAACAATCCAGAAAATCTCTTGCACGTGAGACACTACAGAAAATGGTAATGTAACGCACACAGAAGGGGAGGAAGGAGACCCTTACTGTCAGGGCAATCACATCTCTCTTGACTAGGTTTAGTATTTGTTCCAAAAGCCTTTTCTGATCTCTGCTCCTTTGATATATTTAAAAGGGCTGTTCTAAAAAAACCATACACTTCATTTTTTGACAAATAAGAAAAAAAAAAATCATAGACCTTGCAAAGAGCTTGGCTCAGATGTCAACTTGGAATTGTGTTGCATGACTGAATGCTGTACAACAGGACCATTACAAAGCCTTTTAGATGGCATCATTGCTTATATGGAGCATGCTGCAGTCACTTCAGGACATCAGTCTTTGTGTTTTGCGGTTTTTTATTGCACAGAGTTCAAGCTGCTCCCTCTTAACTCGAGCTGTCTCTTCCTTCCAACGCACATGGCAGGGCCTCTCAGTACATTTAGCGTGGCACCTAGACACATTGGATGATCTGCCCAGGGGCGCCTCTCATTCACCACACAGCTGACGTTACAAGAGAACGACAGGCTATGTTTGAAAAATACCCTCCTCAAAGGATGAGAAGGACTTTCCAACAGCAAGCTCTGCAGCGTGGCTTGGATGCCAACGCTTAGCTTTTCCAGATGGTGCATAACATGAACTTTACTGTAGAGCTTTAGCCTTCCACATGTTTCCAGGCTAGGGCACCACGTGCCTGAGACTTCAGATGGTTAAGAAACATTTTCTGTAGCACAGCTTCTTAGAACCCTGCTTAACAGCATTAACGTACCAGCCCATAGGCAGGCATAAATGTGACCGAGTCCGCATTCTCTTAGGGTTGCTTACTCAAGCCTTGTGTCTGTCCGTGGCAAAGTTTTGTTACCAGGAGGCTGGGAGAAAGGAGAGCAATTAACTTGCTCGGGTCCCTGCTAGGCAGCCCTTCGACACAAGCATTGACAGCAAGGACCGTGTGACTTTCAGCAGAACAAATCAAGTAAGACAAGCAAGTTTAAAAAAAATGAGTCTTGAGTAAGCTTTGCAGAAGTGTGTTTATTTAAGAGTTTCCTTCCTCCTTTTAGGCCCAAGAAGCCCTTTGTTTAATACCACTGTAGAGACAGCCCACCTGAGCAACAAATATGGTTTATTAGCTGAGAGGAGCCTTTCAAGGAACAGAAAATATTATAGGCACCTCTTTCTTTGCAGCTTATGGACTCATAATTGAAGGAAGATTTGTTTGGCAAGTCTTACATATAGCATGCTTTGTCAGCCTAAGTGCAGTTGGAAGGATGAAAGTCAAAGTGTTTAAAAATATAAAGGCTATCCCTTTACCAGAACAGCTTTCTCAAAGCATTAAGTTCCATCCCCAGCATCACTTCACACACTTAACCCTCACCTCCTCAGCTTTCAGCTTTGTGAAGCAAAATAAATGAAGAGTCAACCAGCATGATACTTTGTCTTGTAGTATTTTTCCCCCACAGCATCCTTTCAAGTCCTGTTCCTCAAGCACACTATAATGCCTAAAAGAACTCCCGTGTACTATCTTATTGCCCTCCTGCATACACAGCTGGGCACTTCATCCAGTCACAGAGTTTGTTAGAAGGGATTTTTTTAAAATGAGTAAGTCACCATTTCTACTTTGACATGTATAGAGAAGAGTACATAGAACTTTCAGTCATATTCTCCGCTCTTGTTAACTCCCAGCAATTAAAAACATATTCAGTGGGGGGTTTTGCCATGATCTTAAAATATTTTATTAGTATTATAAAGTTAGGAACATTAAAAGTCAGTAGATTTAAGCTGTAATACACCGACTTATGCATTCTGATCAAGACTACATTTTTTTTTTTTAACTTGTGCATAAGCAGTACAGATTACATGAATGCTTCCACTATTACAAGAGCTACAAAGAACAAACCAGAATTAGTATTTCATCACCTTCCTGTGAAGATATTTGTTCAGTATTGCCAATAAACCAGGGACTATCAATTGTACAAGAGAAGCACGCAGGGAGGTAGTTCAAACATTTGATTATTTCGAGGTAGCAAGGGAAGTGGCTGTTAGCCTCACAGAAAACATCAGGCTGTGCTAGATTAGAGGAGCATTTGTCTACTCCGTTCCCAGACTCTTAAAGCCTAAGAAATGAAGCCTCACATCACCATTCCACACTGGGGGAACACAGTGCCCAACATTACTTCAGCAAAGTCGCAGTTTAAGCGAATCAGTTCTCTCCCAGTAAGGCACGATCTCCTGAAAAAACAGCTACTGAAAATAGTAAGAAACAGAACTATGACTAAGCTGTAATTCAGGGGAGTATCTGGAAAGGTCTACTGCATACTTCACATATCCGTTTAGCAAGACCGCACTCTAAAGTCTAGGACACATTCTGCAAAATACCAAGTTCAACAGCCTGAGTTAGTTGCGTCTGGAGCTGAAATTCCTAAAGACAGGTACATCGTCCTTGCCACTGAACCTGACGCTGAACACCAAGCCCTTTGATCCTCAGGTCTCTCAAGCACCAACATTTTCAGCCTCTGTTTCTCTGCTACTCCCAAGCACTTCGGACAGGGAGGGTGCCACATTTAGGAACTCAGCCTCTTGCGTTACAGGTATCTGAACACAAGCCCGTGGTTCTTCTGGAAGCTGTACTGTTTGCTGCGTGACCCCGTGCTGTGGCTCTGCCTCGCTTGCTGCGGTTTCCGCTTCGCATTCCCTGCTCTCCTCATCTTGCAGTTCACCGAGGACTCCATCTTCGTTGCTTGACGGGCGTAAAACCTCGCTCAGTTCCGCAGGCTCTGCACAGCATAGGCTCTCCGTCTCCTGTGCAGCTGGCATACTACACTGGCTCTCTTGCTGCAAGAAGTCAAGCAGCTGGTTTGCTGGCTCTAGAGATTCCCCTTCCATATACAGGGACTCCCAAGGCACTGCAGAAGTAAAGTACATCTCAGCCATGCTATTTACTATGACTTCCAAAGGATCCACTGCCTCCCTAGCCTTCTGCATAACCTGCACAGTCAGCAGAGATGCTGTCTCTAACGGAGATGTAAGCTCAGCCCTCTCAGCGGATTGAGGACTTACTTCAGCAAGCTTAGCCCTGTCCATCTCCTCTGCATGCTCAGCAGAAAGGTAGGTATCTGTCTCCGCTGCCATCTGCGCAGCACACAGCGGCAAGTTCCTTCCTGTGATGCTCTCTCCAGTCTCTGCAGGAGGCTTGATCTCACAGTCCTGGCCAGCTGCAGTTTCACTTGCAATTTCTATGAAGTGGAGAATATTTCTTTCTTGGAGCGTTATTCCAGCACGTGGGCTATCCTCGCTGCCAGCCTCCACCTGGTCACCAGACTGCTCTTTCTCTGCAACAAGCTCAGCATCCTGAGCTCTGTGTGCAACTGGCTGGGCCTCTGAAGCACGAGGAACAGGTTTCATTTTCTCTTCTGCATTATCTACTTTCTCTCTTTCTTGCTGGTTGTCTAACTGGGTTAAGACTTTGGTCTCCCCATCTGCAGGGGCCACCAAGAAGTCCATGGAGTCCCAGGCCATCTCCCATCCCTCAATCATTCCCACGGGATCTGCAGCAGAGCAGGTCTCCGTGTTCCCCTCCGCAGCATCAGGTGATGGCCGTCCGTCCTGGCTCCGTGACTGCACCTCTTCAGAGCCTTGTTTAGAGACTTTCAGGGCTGGTATGGAAGGCTGTGTATCAACATATACCGATGCTTCCCCCGAGGCCTGCAAAATTGGCTTGGTCTCACTGATCTCTTCATTTGCTTCCTCCGCCTCCTGTTTCTTACATCTCCCACAGGCCACACAGCAGATCTGCTGGCTGAAACCACTCCCCATGTTGTCACTCAACAGAGCCTGCAAGAAAGAACATATTGTAACCATTTCACAACGGTGCTTCCTTGTACACCAAAGGTTTGTTGGTTTGGCTCCTACAGAGGTCTGTAGGCTTGCAGACAGACCACAGGGTCCTGCACAAAATGAGAGGCCAAGCTTTACATCTGAAGCTGAACCGAGTGTCGCACACCAGAGCACATCTTCCTACCACACCCTGGGTCCGTGACATTAAGGTAGAAGTGGCAAAAGCACCACTGTACAGCCAACCAGCTTAGGGCAAGAGATTTGCAGCACTAAGGCAGTTCAGAACACCGCACTTAATCAAGGGTCCACACGAGTCACCCAGGCATGTGTATTGATTGGCAAGGCAGCAATCAACACCAAGGAGTAGCTGGTGCTCAGTCAAGTAACACGTTTCAGGTGCAGCGTGTTCACAAGGGCAACTCCTTCAACTTGAAGGAGAAACCGAGTTTACACTTTGAGGTGGAGTCCCTACAAAATAACAAAACCAACCAAGCAAACAGTCTTTGTTAATTAGGACAAAGACTACAACTGCCCACCGTTGTTCTCCACAGAGGAAACTATTTTATTCCACTTGAAGCCTCATAGGCTTGCTTGCTTTCCAGGGCTAGTACAGACTGTGGGCCACAGAGCCACACCATAATCCATTCATTATGTTGTGCACCAAGGCCTGAGTGTTTTGGAGCACCACATTGTCCAGCTTAAAAGCAGGCATCCCCTCCGCCAGAAGCACAGCATCATATTTACAAGATCTGCTAGAAACATAAAGAACTCAAGGCATTAAGTTAAGCCAAGTGCCCTTAGCTACCAAAACATTTCTGAAGTTCAAGCTGATTTTCTGCCTGCCTACTGAATCACAACAGAACACTTGGCTTAAGAACCAGCATTCCCAGTACTCACATAGTTTCTTCCAAGCCTCTATGTTTGTACCTTCTTTAAAGGGGGGGGGGGGGGGGGGAAAAAAACAAAAAAAAAAACAAAAA
>VZTL01011843.1:34474-50202 GCA_013400535.1 Scopus umbretta
AAAAAAAAAAAAGATACTCAGGAGTCAGATGAACAGCAGACGATTTTATTAAACCTAAAGAGAACAAACAATTGCCCATTTCAGGCCTGTTCCCCTCCGCGAGCTCCTGCCACCTTCCGCGTTGTTAGTGGGGGTAACATCAACCTCCGCGCGAGGGAAGCCACCGACCCCAGCGCGTCAGGGATGGCCTGCATCTCGGCCAGCTACGCTGCAGGCTGCGTGGTTGGTGAACAGACAGTTTGCAGATTTAAGTAAATAGAAAATGGAACCAAAACACTTTTACATTGTTTTAATATCAGTCGCCATTAAAATTGAACAATATCAGAGTCGCCGTTAAAATCGAACAGTGGCACAGGTACATTGTATACGTAAAAAACAGCATGAAAAATCTTTTGTTACAGGGTTGAGGAAAAATAAAAAAAAAAAAAACACCAACCACAACTGTCCTTTGGGAAAGAAACACAGCATTGATACACAAATATACTTCCTCACTTTCAAGGAGAAAGAGTACAGCTTGGACTTATCCAGAAGAGACGAGGACATGGCCATCGCAGGCACATGTGGAAGACTGGTAGATGGGGAAAGCTAAATAATGCTGTACACCAAGGAAAATGAACCCTCAGCTGAGCAATGGCAACAGCAGGGCCAGCAGCTAAGTCCTAAACAACGTGAACCAAGGGCAAATGCGCACTCTGTGAGCAGAAGCATCCCCAGGACATACACTGTACATGAGAGAAAACACCCCAGCGTATTTACGTACAAAACACGGCGACAGATTTAGGGGCTTTGAAATACTCATGTCCTACAATTGCACATGCAAGCAGTCAAAGACAGAGTGCTGTCCTGTGAGAGAACCCATGTAGCTACAGTCAGTTTTATCACAACTATTTTGTTTCCTTGTTGACTGCTGAACTCCAGTGCTTGACAGATATACGTGTACTCCCACTTACTTCTGCAGCACATGGGACACATGTTCCTTTCAAGGACACTTTACCAAGTTTTATGCTCCTACGTTAAGACTCCCGGCTCTCACTCTGATCATGCCGGACTGCTTCCAAGCGCTGCCATTCATCTTGCAGCACACCTTGATCGTGCTCTTCCTCAGGCAGGGGAGCCCTTGCCAAGGCTCCCGTCACTCATTTTCACATTTCTTTGCACCTCCCTGCAGCATTCCAGACTCTGGAGTCTCCTCTTCAGCTCATGCCACAAGCTCAGCTTCACAACTGCTTTGGATTTAATGTAGTCTCAGGCTCACATGGGAGACTGCTTAGAGCAGCGACCAATACAGCAGTTTTACAAACGTCTGATTTCTCAGAGAACAGCAAGTATCTTCCTGAGACTCTATTTGTCCCCCACACTTTCAGTATCACAGCAGCAACATGCCCAGCTGCTGAATCAACTATAAAAATATCTGAAGTGCACTTAACATAGGAGAGAGGGGTCTCAGGTGAAGCAAAGTGGCTTCTGCTGACTAGATCAAGAATTGTTTCTCACCCACAGATAAAGAGAACCTCAGCAGCAGCCATGCACCTGAGCCACTTCTGAAAGAGCAGCTGTCTGGGGCCTTTGGGAAAGGTTGGAAGGGCAGAAGAGCTGGTCAAACAGCCCTTTTTGTTGGGACACTCGAGGTGCTGATCTGGAGAGGGAACGACGGGGGAACCACTTAAGTATCCAGCTTAAGTCTCCTCAGCAAGCAAGCCATTTCATAGACTTGTAAAGGGAACAGCGCACAGGTTCCCCAAGGGAGAGCCGAAGCACCCAGATGATCAGGGAAATCCTTACTTTTGTGCCCAGAGACTTGTAACCATAGGACCAAGGCTCCACAATTTAATAGTGAAGATAATTTACGCTGTATCAAAGTTAATGTTCTGTTACACAAGACTGGATAGTGCAAATGTTTTCGAATGGAACACGGGCTTTCCCCTTGTGGGGTAAGTAACAGTATGAGAACTCACCTACTCCGACACATCAAAATTGCTTTAACAGCGTGCTTTGACAGGTGCTTAATTACAGCAGTATTTCACTTGGCATTACATTTATCCTTTATTGTTTTACTAGCAGGTGGCACAGAAATATACACCATGCCTATCAAACAGAACAGCTCCCCCACGTCATCTGCTGGAAGTTAAACACAAAGCGAAGCGGTTAAGCATACGCGCTTCCCTTGTTTTAGCAGACATCCAGACAAGCGACAAGCCCCATGCCCAAAGCTTGGCCCTCTACTTCTCCACATGTCCCCGAGCATTATTTCCATTCAGTTTCTCCTCACGCCATTCCCTCTTGTAGCACAGGCAAGATGTCATTTAATAATATTTTTACATCTACATGCTTCTGACTTGTGTTTAAATATTGTTAACTTACGTTTACAAGTCTTGACACGTTAAAATAGTAAAACAAACAAGAGAAGTCTCATTTTACATGTTTCTTTTGTCTTTATGCATGCTTTTGCATTTACAGAGTTGGAGAAAGGTACACACACCCTGTCTGGTAGGGGCTAAAGCACTCGTCTTGGAAAAGCTTAATTATTGGACTCAACAGAGCAGCTATGGGGGGATGCATTGCTCCGTGTGAGCACTCACACACAGGCCCACAGTGCTCAGACACCGGTGGCAAAAATGACACTGCTCCACAGCCGGCCACAGGGTACTGGCTTTGCCACCTTCCCAAATTCAAGCATACCGTCACCTGAAAGCAGGCCTGCTCTACAGCACATCAAGAGCTACAGGTTCGATAACCCCAAGCAGGGCCTGGTCACCTGCCAGGGAACTGCAGCTGAATCCCCTCACCAGGGCAGACAACCAGGTTGTCCACAGGCACTCCAAGGAGGAGATTGTCAGCAGAGAATCAGCTCCCAAATCCCACTCAATCTCTTCCTTCAAATATGTCCATGTGTACTGAATTTAGCGACCGTAATATTCCATTATGCTTTCAACACAGCGAGAAAAAGACAAGCAGCTCGATTTAACTTGCAAATCGAGCCCCATTGCTAACAACTGCTGTGACATGCCTGCCCAGCATGAACTTGGCACCCGAGCTCACTTCACACTTTAATGGACAAGAACAAGACTCTGCATTTTGCATCTTGGGTAGCTCGTATCAGACCCTATTCTCACTCCTCCCCAATAACCCTGTTCAAGTCTCCAGGTGTTCTGCATACAGGTAAGCCAAGCTAGCTCATTTAAGACTGTTCCAAGAACTAACAAAGCTTAGAAGCCTAGACTGACTGGAGGAACAAGCAGCAGCAAAAGCAGACATAACTATTTCTGTAGGACAATGCCAATTATGAGTGGAAAAAGATGTTCTTCTCCAGAAACCCTGAAGCACATCCCCCACCTATATATGTACCAAGCGTAAACAGGATTAGCGGACAGATGAAACAGCTATGAGACAACTTAGCAGCACATTAAGTGAAAGAAGGCATTTTGAAAAAAGACTCTGCTTTCAACAGAAGTGAAACTTGAGAGCATATGGTTCAAAAAGCTTTGAAGAATCCACGTTGCAAACATCTCTTCAAGTTAGAGTGTCAAAGTGTCACTCTGACAATCTCAATTAGAGAGCAAGACCTCTTTTCACCTTATTACAGTTATTATCAAGGACTTTGTTGTTCGGTCACTGCAAAGAGACCACAGTAATTGCAGGAGAGCTACATTAGCTCAGCTTTTAGACCGGTCTTTTTTCCCCCCATCCATTATCCAATGGGACTCCTTTGGTCTAGTTACAGCATCACAGAAAAAAATTACTTTGTTGTAATTGGATGACTGAGACAGGCTGAAAACACTCAAGCTAGAGTGCCAGCTACAGCGCTCAGGTTTCTTCAGGTCCTGCACTGGTTTTCGTGACACTGAATCTAACCACAGCCTTCACACGACTGCATTTACATTAAAGCTGCAAAAACTGTAGAATACCTAAGTGCCAATAACCAAGTCTCAGTAGTACAGGGCTTGATGCGTTAAGGAACTTCACTGATGGTCTGGAAATACTGCACAAAGTATTAATTTAACTCACTCATATCTTCAGACTTTAACAGACACGACTAGTATTTACACAGTTTCCCAGAAGGCAGTTACTCATGTAAAAACACAGACAGAACAGAACCACTCCGGTCACAGTACACACCTGCTAGGTAAGAGTAGCTCAAGTCACTAGGGAGATCATCTGGTGTGGGCCAATGACACTGGTACGGCCATTCCGAGCAACGATACGCATACCTGCTATCATCCGTTAAGCACCACGTTATGCGATATACAGAAGGACAACGTATTGCTACGGGAAAGACCCAGCCTGCAGTTAGACACAGAAGATTCAAGCAGCTGCTGTGAAATCCCCCTTCTCTTCCAGAAATCAGACAGTTTATCGAGCAGTCACGGCCAGTCAGGTACTTGAGACTCTTGGATGACACCCACCATCTTCTGAACACAGCAATCTGAAGCGGAGTAGGCTCCAGTCTTTCCCGCTGCATGGCCTGCCATAGAAACAGAGCACAGAAATACAGCCTGCCTGTTGGAGGCCAGCAGAACAGGCAGTTCTACAGAAAATTCATCTGCCTATTTCCCTCCCAGACTTTTCTAGGAAAACTTACTAGTGCAGGGACCCCCTCCTTCCTCCAATGCTGCAACCTGCTCTTCACAAGCCAGCAACACTCCTAAGCACCATCTCTGTCAGAAGATGCCTTTTGTTTGCCAGTCTAAACCCACAAAGAGTAGGTCCTGGGCTGGTAAAGAAGCCATTACCTTCCAGCTGTGTCTTGGATAGAAGACACCATGGGACAACATATACAACAGCATGGACATTTAATACAACGGGGCATAGCAGACAACATAAAAATCTGGCGTCTGAGATCCGGTAACAGACTAAGAGTTATATTGCACATAACTGACTCATTTAATACAACTGGGATCATCTCATAATTGTTAGAAAAACCCTCTCTGGAGAACAATTGCAAACACCTATCAAAATCACCCTAATGTAAGTGAATAATGTTGGCAGCAATACAAATCACCACCTACCAATGCATTTTCTAAATCTGTTAGAGGAGTATACATCCTACTGCTGACAATAAAGGAAATGCTGAAGGCAGTTCGGCTTTTTTATTATTTATTTGTTTCTCTCCAATTACACTTATTTCTATACAACGCTGACGGCAGCCCATCAGCATTTGTTCATTCACTAGAGCATTTCATGATGCCAAGTCAGGCTTAAAAATAGACTCCTATGTGCTATGGAGCTCAGCTCGGATACTATTTCTTGCATAGAGTGTGAATGGTTATATGGATGAATTTATCTTACAGCTTTCCAGCTTGGTTTTAGTTTCCCAACCCACTAAAACCGCATCTGTAATCATGCGGTACATTACAGCAGATTATTAGTTTAGAAAAATGATCTGTTTATGTAGTTCAGTATGCCAGGCCAACTTCCACATGCATGCAGGATGTTAAGTGATATATCCTGACCAAAACTTCTGTTTAGCTCCTTTACATCCACATGCTTATAGACACCAGCACTGTAGTTTGAACTTTGGTCCCAACGCTCCTGGAGGGGCAAAACTCAAGCTTTCAGCAAGGCAGAACCTCACAGCTGGATTAAAAACACATTAAAGCCACTTTGGGTGTTGAGAAGAGGTTAAACTGTCTGTGTAGATACAGCCACAACTAAGCAGCTCCACTACTGGTGTGGTCACTGTGCTGTGACCTAAATCTAATTAAGATGTACTTCCACAGGGACAAAGAGGCTCCTGAGGTACCGCACTGTTGAAAGGGCACGGAGTCAGAAATTGGCAACAGCGCTATGTCAGATAATAGCCTTATCCCAAATTTTAGACTCATCTCCTCTTAGCAGCTGTCAAGTGTCACTTGTCCACACAGCACAGCCAGAAGGGCTGCAAAGGAGTTTTCTCCATCAATTAGATGGCAGCTTAAGTAGTTTGTAGAAAGACAGGTCAGTTTAGGATGACAAGCCTCAAACTGGGAGTAGAATGCTGATGAAGAAGTGACATGTGGAAGCAGTAATTGTGCACATTTCTGGATTTGGAATGAAAAGCTGCATTTTTTTTTTTTTTCTTCCAGACTAACAAGAAACCTAGATGATTTCCTGACTTTCAAAGACAAGGCAATATACGAGCTCTACTTTCCGTGATACGGCTGAAATCCCTCCTGTTAACTTACCGCTCATTGCTGGGCTGGAGAGTCAGACTCTGCATGCTACGGCTAAGACCAGGACAGGTGCATGAATTACACTTCCCAATGCATCCCACTTTTCCAGATCCGACTCCTGTCTCTCCAAGGACTGCTATTCCTCTGTTAACAATCGGTCTGCATCTTCACCTACGTGGTAAATATTGGTTCTACCAAGATCTGTCACACTACGTGCTTAGAGAGCAAGAAACTAAATGGAACACCCTTCAATGTAGTTTAAGGTTGTCACACAGCTGCTGCAGAAACTGCACCCTCAAGATCTCTAAAATACATTGAGACATATCATGTAATGCTAATGGCAAGATGAATCACTGCCTAATTAGGCAGCTTCCAACAAGCTGAAGAGACCAACAGCCTTCTAGTATTGTCCCCTCTCTCCAACATAGTCAACTTGCCAGATTGTTGCTAAACACACATGCTAGTCTTCAAAATTTGGTCTAAAAAAACCAGGTTAGTCAAAACAAATGCATCTATTCGCAGCAGTTCTGAATTCTGTAGCCAACAGTTTCACAATCAAAGTGGTTGTATCTTTCCTATTAACTGTGAAATGTTTAAGAAAGTGATGATAAAAGTCAGAACTAAAAGAAAAATCAATAGCTCAAAGTCCTATACTCTCGTATTCCTTGGTACAAGAACTTACTTGGTGGTTTTCAAAGGTGCAGAAGTAGGCCTGTCTCCAGGCCAGGGTTGTATTTCAGCTTTGGAATGAATACTCCTGTGAAAATTCAACAGCTGGTCAGCCACCAGCAGAAAAAATCAGGCCTGCTGCTTTTCCTGCATCTAATCAGTACAGTGCACTATGGCACCCACCACCTTTCCTGCATGCTTCCCGACATAGCTATGCCGACTGAAAGAGTATCCCTAACTGCATCGGCACACTCTTCACGGATTACTGCAAAGTTGTCTTTCGCTGAACCACTGTATCCCCATTTCAGATGGAAATAAAAAAGAAGAGGAATCCTGAAATCCCCTAGATAAACATAAACATACTCTCTGCTCCAGCACCAGTAACACATCTAGTGTAAAACCCACAACATCCCACTATTAAATTTTAAAGTGTAACTGAGTTTAGGACTAACTGTATTGCTTGCATCCATGAAATTAATTTAAGGCCTTGCCATTTATATCAGGTCAGAGCCTACCAGTACTTTCTCACTTTTACCCAAGTGTCAGACCTTGCGAAAGTACAAGACATTATACAGATAATTTACACTGAAATCAAGGTAACACTCACCTTAAAAAAGCTGTAGTAAGTTCTCTGGAGAACAACTGCACATCCAACAAAAATTATCTTTATATGGGCAAATAACACTTGCAGCAATATAAACATCTTCTCAGGTAGCCCCTAATCTGATACATGAACTGCAACTGCTGATTTGTTTTGCTTTTCCCCGACTACCGTTATTACTGTCGAGTTACTATACAAAATGCACAGCAATTCATAAATGATTGATGGCTATAGTAGAGGATTGATGGCTTTTATAGTGGAAAATAGCAAACTGAATTATGCTGGTGATTTTAAAAGAAAGAACAAAAAACTCCTACAAATACTGGGATCTCTCTGAATCACGTAAACATTGAAAGTTATTTCTCAGGGATGTTCTACTCAATAGCCTAGAGTCCCAGATATTAAAAAAAATCCAGGAACTGTTAAATATACACGCTTCTGTAACTGACTTTGTGCTGCAAGCTTTCTCCTTTGTCATGCCTTGAGATGACAGTTCTTGTTCATAAGCAGCACATGTAACTAAACGGATACCAGTAACTGGTTCTCAGTATGAAGAGCAGCAGAGAACATACGGCAGTATTAAGCAATTAACCTGGACTGCAGATACACACCTTAATGCACACACAGCTTTGGATTCAACATACCTGGAAGCAACAGCTTCAGAGAAGGGAGCTGAGAAAGCAGCAGTTCTCGTCAGTGCTGTCGCGGGATGGAAGAAGTCCATTCTGGCTTTTTCAAGTCGTTCCTTCACCACACAGGACAATTACTGTAGCATAGGTGAAAACATGCAAGAGACACAAGTTTTTGTTCTCAGTAGCAAGTGCATTTATGGAAAGAAAGGTATTGAGGTTGGGCTGTGCTTCAACACAATCAAAAAATTTGAAGTTAACAAGATAAACTAAGTTGACAGTTCCAAATCAAGAGTAAGTTTGCTGTCTACTAAAACCAGGCCAGAATTTCACCAGTAGAGGTTTTTAGCATAGCGAAATCATCAGCCATGCTTTTAAAACCAGAAGCAGAATCAACAGTTCAGCTGCATTATTTTTAAATGGAAGAGGGGTGGAAAAAGACCACAGAATTTTTGTTGATAAAAAAGGTTGCAGAGCGTGCAGAGGTGGCAGAGGTGAGAAGGGCAAAAAGGAGACACCAAGGAAGACTTACTGACAGAACAGAGAGGGTAACAACAACCAGCAGCCAAGGGACTGGGAAGGCACTACAGTGATGTTGAGGGACGAGGGGAAATGGCCAGTTTACTTTGTTCTAGGCAATATTAAAGGTAGAGGAAGTACAACAGGAGGTAGGCACAACCAGTGAGCAGGTAGTAAAGAGGCAGTACGTGCCCAGCGAACGGCCTCCTGAGGGCAGCACAGCTATCTTGTACCTTCAGTTGTCAAGCTTCACATTTTTCTGAGACTTCGGCCACCTCATCTAGGGTTACTCAGGTCACTGAAATTGAATCTGAAGGAGAGATTAAAACTTTAATGGAGAATTGATTGGTGACATTTCCTAGGGCTAACACAGACACTCTACACAAACAGTCAGATAGGAAGAACCCAGAAACACAAAGCCTCCCAATCAATTGAACACAAAAATAATTGCAAGAGAACACAAGAATAATTGCAAGAACAAAGCCACAAAGGACTCTGGACCATACCTTTTCCCTTTTCTAGGGCATGTAATCAAAGCTGCCTTAGAAGGAATAAGGACAGAACCATCAAGCAATTTTGGAAAGAAGGGTTGGTAGAAATGAATAGAACTCCAAAAGGTAAAATAAAATTAAGAAGGGTCTTCATCAACATAGCAGAGAAAGTACCTGACTTTTAAGTCAGTAAGAGTGTCTAGATTTGTATGGAAGCGAGGGGAGAATATAGTCACAGAGCTTATAAACCTAACTAAACAAGAATTGTATCTCACTCTTGAAGCTTGCCTTTCAATCTCACCTTGTTTGCAAGAAACAGTTTCCTTCCACTTAGCCATGGTCTTCAAGCCTTCAACATCACACCTGTTAGACCATTATGAACTCCAGACTTGGTTCATGAAAGGTTCAGCTGAAGAGACAAAGCCAGTCCGCCACGGGGCTGACAACTGCTCACACACAGCACAGGGCATCCAGTTTGTCGCACAGCACTGCTCCGACACTGCAGTGACTTGGCTGAAGCATCTCTAAACACATGACTGCAGTCTCCTGCTTCAGATTACAGGGGCAGCTGTAGGAGCTGGTTACTGAAGACACACCCCGACCTGTTTTTGAAGTTATTGAAGACATTCCTCTTTCCCTTTTTTTTTGTATATTTACCTGAAAGCATCCCAGGCCTTACAACTCAAGAAACTAGAGATTCACAGACACCATTTAGAGCATCACGCATACATCTGGCTCCTAATCAAATGACTCCTCACCTGCAATTACCCTTTAAATAGCACACAGATGTATCCTTTGGTTTACACTTCATCGATTGTCCTGGTTTCAACTGGGGTAGAGTTAATTTTCTTCTGAGTAGCTACTAGAGTGCTGTGTTTTTAATTTAGTATTAAAATAATGCTGATAACACACTGATGTTTTAATTGTTGCTAAGTAGTTTATGCTAGTCAAAGATTTTCCTGCTCCCCAGGCTCTGCCAGGTGCACTGAAGCTGGTAGGGGGCACAGCCAGGACAGCTGACCCCAGCTGGCCACAGGGCTATTCCATACCATACGGCGTCACGCTCCATATAGAAACTGGGGGAGTTGGCCAGGGGGCAGCGATCGCTGCTTGGGGACGGGCTGGGCATCGGTCAGCAGGTGGGGAGCAACTGCGTTGTGGATTGCTTACTTTGTATGCTATTATTATTATTATTTTCCCTTCTTTTTCTGTCCTATTAAACTGTCTTTATCTCAACCTACAAATTTTACTTTTTTTTTTTTTTTTCCCTTCCAATTCTCTCCCCTATCCCACTGGGGAAGGGGAGAGTGAGCAAACAGCAGTGTAGTGCTAGCTGCCCACTGGGTTAAACCACAATGCTCTTTTATATTCAGCTGTTAAAAAAAAAAAATGCTTCCTCTAAGTAGAGGCTATATTCAGCTCAAGGCAGTAAGAAAATATACATCAATTCCAGCCCTGTAAAGTATGAAGTGTGGATGCATAGAGCCAATGTATATTTAAAATTACTGAGTAGAAGTTAATTAAGGAACAAATTTCACATAGCTTCTAAAGAAAAATAAAAGTGTAAGGATAAAGAACTAAAAAGCGCTACCGGCACGTAACACAAACCAGAAATGTGGCTACAACAGCGCTAACCTTTGCTAAAAGGCAACGCTCACCTCGCCGAGGGGACAGGGCCACCGCCGCTGAGCACGGCCCGCGGGCAGGGAAGAGCAGCTTCGCCGAGGCACTTGTAGTTAAGGATTTCTCCTTTTTCTGTTTTGAATTTTTTTTTTTTTGTGAATGTGTTTCTGTCAACTGTTATATTCCCCATTTAAGAGCTCTACTTTTTCTTTGAGGGGTATTTGTTAGTGTAAGTGAGGTAATGAAAGGTTCTGCTAAGGAATTTAAGAGTATCTGACCTGGTGGTAGGGGCTGTGCTTAAATTTAGCCTGCTTAGGCTGGTCTTCCTCTAGCGGAGAACAAAGGGAGAGTGTCCTCAGATTGCCAATGTAGGATGATCATTCCATGAAATACTAATTGTTATGTGTTTGTGTCTTTCTTGCTTTGCCTTGTTGATTTCTCTAATGGGTCTGGTGTATTTTCCTTTCAGATCTGAGATGTGCTACCCTTTCCCTTCTCAAAAAAGGAAAGCCCTGCTTGCTTGAAAACCAGCCGGGATTGCATGTTAATCAACTAAGCAAGCAGATAGATAAGCAAATGGGTCATGCACAGGTCTACAGAACTGGCAGCATATGCTTGCTTTATCACTGTAAAAGTGTAATTGAATTGTTCAGTTAGAGATGGCCCTCTTACATGGGAGTAGGTTTAATAGGTGGAGCAGTTCTGATAAAGGAAAAAAGCATGTGTCTCAAGGTGAGCTGAACGTAATAGGAAAAATACAGATGCTGATGCTAATAAAAACTATGTACTGGAGCTGTGTGGTGATACTGAGAATTAATAATGCAAAGTCAGGCGGAATAGAGAAAGATGGAAGCCTCTTATTGTCAAGAAAGGAAAACAAGTATTCTATTGCTGTTTGGGCTGTATAAACTAAAAGGCTATGTTCCTTCTCCTTGTAGGTGATTTTTCTCCATTTTAGTGCAACTGGTTGGGGAATGTAACTTGGCATAAATGCAGGGAGAGTCTAATGTTGAAGAAATAAAATAAATAATTCTTACTTTCTCTCACTTCTAGAGTTGCTGGAGATAGAATTAAATATCAAAACCCAGGAAAAAAGGGTTGGAGAAAGTGAAAGTTCAGTAAGCTGCAATCTCCTCAGACTAAGGCAGTTAAGTGATTTACTACCTTATTTAGAAGATACTTGGTCTGAGTGCAGGTATGAGAGCTCTGTTCAAAGATTGGCAACTGGAGCGTGACTGTCTGAGGCATGAGATAGGATGCTAAAATTGGCAAATGCCAGAATATGGGTGGTGAAAAAAGTGTGTTCCCAGTATTACTAAAGGCAGTAGCTATTCAAAACTCAATTCTTGTAATTCTGTGAACTTAACATGCCTGTTAAAGCCTGGCTTTAGCTTCCACTTGTGTTGAGGTTGAGGAATAAAATTCCAACTTGTTTTGGTTCCTCAAATTACAAGGTCACGGAGTCCCTTTGTGAAATAGCTTATGAAATGGATTTTCTGTGTGTGTGCTCTTGAGGTGTAATTAGACCGGTAGGCCTGGAACTGAGATCAAAGGTTTTGCCATGACAGTAAGTCTTCCTGATCTCTATGTAGGCCATAATTGAGGCTTATTTGGTGAAAGCTGAAAGTCTCTTTTGTTCTCATTTTAAAACATGCATTAAAATAAATAATGTATACCTGCCAGCAACTTAATACTTCAACAAGCCTTGGGTATTTGTGTAAGCAACTAGCCTGTGTGTAGACTAACAGAGTATTATGCAGTGTAAGCAGTTAGCCTGTTGGAGGAGAGGCAACTGACATCTCAAAAATGGACCTTACATTTAATTAACATAGGCTAGTCAAGCCATACATCAAGTTGAAAAATCAATACAGCTTGTAGGACAAAAAGCTAGTACCATCATGCAGTTTTAGCCAGTAAAGAAAATTGAGTTTCATCTTAAAGAAGAGTTGCTTATTGCACATAATTAGGCTAATGTATATAAATCTGCAAAATACTGCCTGCTTTTATTAGGCAGAAACTGCTTTAATTGGAAGGTGCACTTCCAGCTGTAAGGAATTGAAAAGTGCATCAAAATAACAGGCTTGAATAGATAAAGCTCTTGTGTAACTGAGAGATTGCTTTCTGCCAAATAAATGAGTTCTATGCTGATTCATCCCCCCTTTTTTTGCAGCTGTCACTGCAGGGCGTGAGGTTTCTTTGGCTCTTTGTTGAAAATGATATCCTACAGCTTCTTGATCAGTTTTTCATCTATCCTGAGATGCTGCTTATAGAGCTGCAAGAGGAGTGACTATGAAAGAGATTACTTTGGTCTCCAGAAGGCTTGCTAGTGAACAAGGTATGATAAATGCTGGGGGTGGCTAGGGATGGGTACAAAATGGGGTGTGAGGTGGTTTATTGCAGGTTGTTTTGCTTTCATGAGCAGTGAATTTGTATTAACCAGCTGAATGCAAAGGGCATACTCTAATGTATGTAAATATATATAAGAAACCTTTTAGTCTCCTCAGAAGTTTTGTCTTGCTGCTCACATGTAGGGAGTTGATGGAGATGAAGGAAGCACAAAGGAAACTCCTGTTGCTAATGGAACATGTCACCTGAAGGTATTTACTCCTAATAGCACTGGCAACTGAAGCTCAGTGAGAAGCGTTCTTACCAAGTAGTTAATTACTCTTTGCACAGAGAAACCAGGGAGACTATTAGCCCTTCAGGAAGGTGGTAGTTGAAGAGCTTGGTTACCACTGCAGTTAATAGTAGAACTGTACCTTTAGTCAAGAAGTGCACTGATTAAGTTGTGCTAGGGGTCACAGCTGGGATGGCTATCATTTAAGGGCTGTGCTATTGAGAGAAGAATGAAACTAGATGTAAACATGTCGACTGACTGTTCTGATCGCCAGAAATGAAATGAAATTACCTGGCTTTCTGTCAGAAATGGATTAGGTGGTAGTGGTGATCAAGGATGTGACAGGGCTTCTGACAATCCACAGATGAAAGGTTTTCCACATGGCAGAGTTCTTGTTTGATTCTTTGGCCTCTTTTGTTTACTTAAAAGCAGTTTGCCATCTGTGTAGCTCTGCTTTCAGCCAGCTCTGGTGCAGAAAATGTGACAGAGCTCCTTTTCTTACAACTTGGGAGTCTGAGTTTGGTGGAGTTGCTCTTCCCTCTTAATTCTTGCTTCCTTCTTGTAAGTACTGAGCTGAGTGGTCTGTGTAAATCTGGTCAAAAATAGTGAAACTCTTCTTTCTAACTCTCCAAACTACCTGCTATTGCTTTTAGAAGTTACAAATTGGGAAATTGCCAAATGCTTGGCTTAACAATGTATTCTTGTGTGTGTGACAAGCTTATGCCTTTGCTTTTCAGTTTACAGTTTGAATACAGATTAGTCAGTTTTGCAGCGCTTTTAATGGAACTCCTAATGAAGCCCTCGTCCTTTGGAGAACTTGAGAGGCATGCTGCATGTAACTTTCTGCTCCCTTTGACTGGAACTGCAACAAACCTGTAAAGGTCTTCATAGAGATTCAGAGAAATGGCTGATAGAATGGCCTTTTCCTATGGGCTGCCTTCTTGCAGTGGGGGAGTTCAGGTTTTGTCACAAATAAGTGGTTGAAGTGCTTGCTGGTTCTATGACTCTTGCTGGAGAGTTGTGGCCTTTTCTGGGATGCAGCTGTTAGGCCATGCTTTTTGTGCCTCAGGCTGTAAAACAATGACTGAATGCTAAAACCTGCTGCTAGTTCAGGGGTTTTAAATGCATGATTGGTAGGTGACTGACCACAAAATTGTATCTCTATACTAAATATTTGGAGACCTGGTGAGGTATTGTACAAATGATTTGATGTTTATCTTGCCATACATGATCATTTAATAGGACAATTACTGGGCAAAGTATACACTGGAGAGCGGTTGCAGCTATGTAGAAACCTTGTCTTAATACATATTCCTTTTTCTTCATGCTTGCAGAGACAAGAACCAGTCTGCTGAGGATGCTTGTAATGTACTGCAAGCCTAAGTGCTAGCAATGTCAAACTCCTTGTAGATCGTGACATTTTTTTCCTCAGTGCTAGTAGTTTTAATTAAGAATGTCCTACCCTGATGGAAAGTAGGCAACAGTCCTCAGGTCTAGTCTTGGCTGGCTGTAGGAATTGAGTAAAACGTGATAAATACTGGCTAAGATAATAAAGGACAATAAAGTTCAAGCTCACAAACTTCTTTCTTATCCAGATCATGGACTCTGGGAGATAGGGAAGCCTTTGGTTTGCCTCTTCTCTTCCCTTTTTACTGTTTTGGAGTGGTTTCTTGGGTTTTTTTAGTTGGGTAAGGGTGTCACTATGTTAATATATTAAGGTGTAGGCTAGAATGAAGCGTTTGAAGAGCAGGATACTGTTAGATCACAGGTGTACATTTGGTGTCCCAGAATCATTTCTCACACTGAAAGCATTCAACACTTGGTGTGCATACAACTGGGAGCTCTTGCTGGGAAAGAAAGCCAGCAGAGGACACCTTCAGAAGGCTCCAAACAAAAAGATTTCAGAGGGAGCCTTTAACTTTTTCCGTGACCTTTCAGATGCCCCTTAGGATACCCCATTTAGGTGCTTGATTTCTAGAAACCAAATTTTGATTAAAGTCCTTTAAGCAGCCCTAAAGAACAGGATGTTTGTATTGCAGAAGAGCAACTGTGAATGAAACTACTTCATTGACATGATTGTTGCATACAAGTGTGGCATTTATTGACAAATATTAATTGGCTTTTGAAGGACATGATTATATGTGTAGACCCACCTTTTCTCCTTCAAGTCACTTCATAAGTAAATGCATGTAACTATGGAGGCTCTATACCTTAAGCAGCCATAGTTTCAGCAAATGCGCTGTATACTTTGTTCATCTGTGAATAGTAATTGAGTCCTGGACTGCGTTTATAGTGTTGAGAGAGTAATACAACTACCATGATGTATAATAATGCTTAAGAGCTCCAGGGAGGCTCATTTACATGATAGTGAGGGAAATAGTCTTGCCAGGAATAAGAATTAAGAGGCTGGTATTGTGTGAATTACAATAT
>VZTL01011846.1:4584-52199 GCA_013400535.1 Scopus umbretta
ACTGTTTTTTTGCTATGGCTTTTTTTATGTCAATGTTTTCCCTAACTTATAAGTGAAAGAGGGGAAAGAAACAGTATATGCCATGGGAAACAGATACCACCTTCTTGTATTAGCATATCTCAACTGATTTTTATTAATGGCTTCTAAATGTTTTTTTTTTTGTTGCTTCTCAGTATTCTTTTCTATCCAGTCCTGGGAACATGTACCTTCGTACATACTGTCATAATCTTTGATAATACCAGCTATTTCACTACCAGTAGCACTATGACATGGGTTTTTTTGTTACATGGGAGATCCAAATAACCTGCTGAATTGGTTTATGTTGCAAAATGATGGGAGGCATGTAACTGTCACAGACAAATTCTAAAATGATAATTTACATAGATAAGAGGGCCAGCTCTCTTGTTCTGAGAAAACATGCACAAATAAGAATGGGTTTAATACTTCAGTGTGCTTGTATTTTTCCTTATCACATTTAAAAGGTAACAAAGGCTTTTCTTTCTGTTTCTGTGAATCAAGGTCTTTATGGATCATAGTAGAGGGAAGATTATCACCTACTGAGTCACTGAAACCACTTTGTTCACAGGTATAATTTTTTTCAGTGTTCACATGGAGGGTCAAGACTTGAGCTTTGCACACCTCATGAAAGTTAAGCAATAAAAAAGCCTGATACATCCAGTAACTGGATGTGGAAGTTAGGAACAGCTGCATCCTCATCTGAAGCAGTGATCACCAATTTTAGTGTATCTGTTGTTCCTTTGAAACTCCAGATCTCTTTTTAAAAAATAAGCAGCTCTCAAAAGCTTGAGGTGCAGACTAGAAATTTGGGGGAATTGGCTTCCATCCCTACATCTGCTGTGATCTTAAAATACGACCTTGAGAAATTTTTTTCTTGCTTGTCCCATGGTGATTGAGGGATAATGTTTATTAATACTTATTTCACTTGCAGCATCTAAAAGAACCAGTGGGTCAACAGACCATATGTGGTCCCTGTATTTGTTTATTTCAATCTGTATATATTTAGCGTTCATCTGAAATACGTGAGGCTTCTATTAAATTGATAGAGTTGCTGAAAAAAATGATAAAAAGCTGACGGTAGCCAGGTACAGAATTTTTATATTAAGATCACTTTTCTTCTTTAGAGTACAGTGTGGGCAGTACTGTGCAAATTACATTCTCAGCTCTCTCCATGTGTGTCTGGAGAAAATATTATGTCTCTTGTTCCTCTTGTATGCTGAACGCTATCAATCCAAAACTGCATAACATGAATAAACATATACTAGCAACTAGGACAAGTCTGCCAAAACTCATGTTTTTCCAAGGCCTAGGCCTCCAAAATGGAGACATGTTTTTAATTAGACATGTGATGACAAGATTAAGAAGGCAGGCACTTATTTTTACTTATGATAGTCCCGCAGCTGTTATGGGCAAAATTATGAAACTAGCTTTTGGTGCCGGGGTGGCAGGGGGGGAGTGAGAGTAATGATTAGAACTGTAAAACCCTGGTTATAGCTGAATGGGTACATCAGAATACTTAAGGCAGATCATTTGTGGGAGTAAATTGTTATAGATCCACTAACTTAATTGAAATTAAGATAATTTAAACTTGCTGAGAATTTAACTACTATGGTGAAAAACACAAGGGAAGGCCAATGCAATTTTTGCCATTTATTTCACTGGGGAAGGAATGACACTTTAGGGTATTCTGTTTGCCATGCAATTGGCCAAATCTGTGACTATTTCCATGCCTAGGAAATGCTGTAAGTTCCATTTAGGGATGGACTAAATTTTTAAAATAGTCCCTTTATTGACGTTGGGGAATTAACCTTGGTTGGCAACAGTTGTATGCCATATATAAAGAACTTGGGGATCACTGGATGAAAGGTGGTATGGAGATGCAGATGATTTTACATTAATGTAAATATGAATACAGATTCAGTTGCTTGTTCTTACATGTCAAATTTTAGATCTTGAATATCCTCCTTCATTAAACTATATAGTAAAAAAAAGTCTACCTTTTCTTCCCCCAGATAATTGTCTTTGAAACACCCATGCAAACTTCTAATTATTTGCTGACAACCCTGAAGTTCAGTTTCTATACCTTAGTGCTGTGTATGCACCCTTTTTTCTTTATCTGTGCTGGGAAACCATTGTACATTATTTTCTTTGGCTGGGTCAGGAAGTACTTTTCCATTCGGCTACTCTTTATTTCTGCTTTTCATTTACAGAGTAATTTCATAGTTAGGCACTAGGCAGCTGCTCTTCTAATGTGTGGACTGGCTTAGAAAATTTTATTATGTCTACAGTGCGCCAGGTTGCATTATAAAGTTTCAGACAAGGCTATCTTCTTCCTCTCTCATTCATAGCTTTTAGCTATGCCTATGCAATTAAATGGGGTGGGTGACTCTCTGCACATCTTGATAGATACGGAGAGGATTAGCCTCTTTGGGTACTAAGGGTATGGTTTCCAGATTAGTTTAAACGAATCTAATTGCAGGCTGATCCCGTTGACCCTCATTGTCCCTGTTTCTCCTCCTCCTCAGCTAATTTTCAGCTGAATCAGTTTCCTGAAGCCAGTTCTTGGCATGGCACTGTGTGTGTGGCAATGGTAGCAAAAGGGAAAAGTAGGAATGAATAGGAGGGAAGGGGAAATAACTGGCATAGTCAGGACTCTGGTCATGCCAAGCCAGGACCAGAATGGTGCCCTCAGCAGTACATACTCACCAGGCTGAACAGAATTTCTTTTCACTTGTGAAGGTGATTTTTCGTGAGCACTTTCATCTCCTCAGTTCTGCTCTGGTAGCTTACTATACATTAATGGCAGTGTTTGCTCTACCTTTTTCCAGGTTTTGAACCTTGTAAGATTCTCTAAAACTTGGAAGGTGTGCTAAGGTAAAGGACAGTGTACAGGTTTTTATTTTTATGATGTCCATGTTTATGCTGAAGACAGATTAAAGAGTTCAATCTGAGATACGGTAAGTCATTTTTAGCAAGTAGTATAGCAAATGTAATTTGCGATGCTACTCTTGGTTTTACAAATAATATAGATTTAGGACACAATGGTACAAATACAAGACAAAAAAAGTCATAATTATATTTCATGGCAGACTTTGTCTTGAGTTTAGGAAGGCCAGCTCCTGCATCTGCTTTACAAATAAGCTTTAATGTTACTTAACAGATATGAAACTGAGGCATGCAGATAGGCCCATCATATGTAAAGAAGCCAATTCCAATCTTCTGAGTAACAAAGAAAGGGTTTTAGGCACATGTTCAGAGAAAGCATGTTCCTAGTCTTACAGCCAATAGGAAACACTAGTCAATGATATTTTGATTTATTTTCAAGCGTACGCATGTCTCCTGATGAGGATACTTTCAAGTGGGTCACTAAACACTGTTGGGCAATGCTCGGGACTAAACTCCAGAATCTGGCTGCTTTTGCTATCACTGTCTTTGGTAGGACTCCCATAACTGCATATATTTCTAAGCCATCTATTACTGTAAGATTTGGGGAATGTGTATACAATTACTTTTAGAAGAATGACAAGTTCTGGCGTATATAACCTCAGTAAATTAAAATTTCCACTAATAAGAGCCAGAAAGCAATTGCAATAGCAGTCTATTTACAAAGCTGAGACTCTCCATACCAAAATGACAAATTCTGGTTTTGCAAAGTTGATAATGGCAGAAAGAGGTTGGCTACCGCGTAAGTCAGGAGCTTATGAGAAGCTGTTGCCATTTAGAAATATATTCTCTTTCTGTTCTTTATATGAAAGAGCTGTAATTGGTATATTCAAAAATGGGGCTTTCTGTAGTCTTTTGCTGAGGTAATTCACTTGCATAGCTGCTGTACATGTTCACTGTAGGTTTGTGGATACCCTTCCTGAAGTGCCATTAAAAACCCGTGCTTAACCCAATTAATTTAATCTGTTTCCATCTGGAAAGTAAGTAGATATTGTGTGCGGGGAATTAACTGTTATCAAGGCATAATTGAGAAATCCGTTATTTGTTCTTGCCTAGCCATTTCCTCTCTCTGTAATTCTTTCACAACTTTGAAAAGACTGTTTTTGCCTTTTCTGCTGATAGGGACAGAACTCATTGTCTTTGCAGAGTTCAGAAGTGCTTTAGGATGTACAGGTGATGCATGTGTGTTGGAAGATGTTCTGTTCAGCAGAACCTATTTAACACTGCTATTTGTCTGAGTGTAGCCTCGGAGAAGATCAGATGCCCAGGTTGAGGTTATACAGCCAGCTGCATTTGGCATAATTCTGCAGTGCTGTTGAAAGGGACAGTCCCTCCCTCCCTCCCTATCACTGCCAGGTGCTTGCCCTGTTCCTCCGGCATGCTCGAGTTAAGTGTCTGTGTAATGATGCCCTCAGCCTAGAACAAGGGACCTGATCCAGCCTGAGAACCAATGCTTTTTACTTGGAAAGTTTTTGGTTGAATCAGGTTCCTGATCCAGTGCACGTTAGAGTAGCATGGTCCTTTGTGTTAGCCCAAGGTAGGAGCAAAGAACTGGGAACTGAGGGTAAGGCCACACTTGACGTGACAGCTTGTAATGATGTTTGATTAAGAGGATTTTATAATTAACTTTGTAATTATTACATTTACGCTTTCCTTACAAATGAAGCATGTTGAGTACTGTAAGGTGTCATTCTGCTTGTATCTCAAAAAAGCCTTTTATCACCATTGTGTTAATGTGAGTTTAATTAAAAGTAACAATGGTGCAGGTGATTGCTGTGAAAGTTCCCCTTGAAGGTGGATATATGATCTGTTTCGCTGGAGTCCTACATTTCCCCCGTGCTCTTTTCTTGCACTGGTGAGATTGTCTGCTTCTGTTGCCTAAATCCACATATTCAGAAGGATCTATTCCTCCTTTTTTTAATTCCATTGAAGTTGTTTATACACTTGTTCAGAAGTTAAAGCTGAAATTACTGAATTTTTTCCTTTAGGAGTTCCAGTGCTCCTTTGCAAATCCCTGAAAGGAAGCAGGGATGGGCTGCCTCTCTTTGGAACATACTGCTTGGTTTTTAATACATTTTTCCCTGAGCGCCTTCCCTGTGATTCCATACGGCAACTGTCCAGCATCGGGCTGAAAAGCAATTTCATATTCCCTTGCATTTCTCTGCCAGCATTACTTTGGACTCTGACCAATGCTAACCAGCGTAATTACCTGTGATTTCCCTCCTATGCTTTCCAGTCCCACTCAATCCACAGGATGGTATTCTCCAATCCACAGCAATTATGAGTATGACACGTGCAATAGCTGGAAGAGAACATTGAGGATGAAAACATGAGATGGCAAACTAAACAACCACTGCTAAATCAAATGCATAACAGGTCTGAACTTAGAGTCTCTTCAGAACTCCCATTAAAATCATTGAGGATTCTGCTTCTGCGCTTGCATGTCCAATGCTTTGGTCTTTATTCTTGGAAGTCTGTATTTGAAGTTATCTCAGTCTGCTAAGGTATTGGAAACACACAGTGCTGAATTGTCTTTGCTCTTCTGCATGTGAAAACCAAAGCCAGCCTGTTTTTTCCAAACAGGTGGAAACATAGTCCACGTTCATAGAGAGGTGTGCGGAGAACCATGTGAAGATTCATGTAAACAAAGTAACAACATCTATGTTAGACAACATTTGTATTGATAGTAGGGGTATAAGATAGAAAGGGTAGTGGATTTCTGCCCGAGTCCCAGGAAAACAGTGTTGCATACTTCTGAAGGAAAGGAAGTCAAGAGTCCAGGTTAGCTGGAAGAGTCTTATGATACTGTGTTTGCTACGTGCAAAAGGTGCGGGTAAGCATCTCCGCAGGTGCCCCTCAGCTGCAGCTGTTTCTAACAAGTGATGCACAGATCCCAGAAGGTTAGTTACCACATCTCAGGTAGGCAGTACTCTTCTTGCTTTCCTTTGCGCTGATTTTAAAGATTTTTTTCTTATCTGTTTAGTAGAAATTATATATGAGCTATTTCTCAGTTTCTGTTGTTGGCCTCTGACCTTTCCTTTTGTTGTTACCTCCTTGTGGCTGCTGATGTGGAGGAATCCACGGACAGATGGCAACACAACTCAGGCAGATGGGCATGTGCTTTCTGAAGAGACTACGTATGTACTGTATATACCAAAAAAATGTGGTATAGAATTGGATGATTTTATGGAAATACTGGAAATATGAGCATAAAGCATACACACTGAAAGAATAGGAGTAAATATTGGAGAAAGCAGGTCATGCAAAGGACTTTGTTTATTGAAATAAATATAATCTGCATTATTTTTCAGATATTTCCGTTGCTGTAGAAAATAAAATGTTGGGAAAAATTGACTCCTTATTTATATTAAATAGTTAAGCATGTGGTTTTCTCTTTTTTATTCCTCATGCAAAGCTTTAGATTTTTATCTTATTCATTGTTTCTTTTACCTTTTTTAATATGTTACAGAGGATATAGATGTACTGATTTCATTGTTACTAATCCCTTAATTAAGCAACCTCATACTGAATTTAGCTGCATATCTTCCTGATCAAGGAGTACAAATATGTCCCTGAAACAGAAGTTCTCTGTATTTTTGCCTGTTAAGGTAAGTGCATTTTTTCAGAATTATTAGGTGTGCTCTGTCATTATCTTAAAAAACCTTTAGAAGAAAAAATGCATTAATAAGAGTAAACCCACAAACCCCTCACTGTTAAGATATGTATATTAAAAAAAAAACCCAAAACATATCCTAAAATATATCCTAGAGTAATTTGTGAAAAGACCTGGAGCAGGTAGAAACATTCCAAATAAATGAGGGTGGTGCCACAAAATTTAAAAAAAAATAAATTAAAAAATCTCTTCTGAGGTATATTTTGGGTTTTCAGTTTTGCCATTTAAATAATAAAATTAAATGACATTTAGTGTCAATGGCATTATTTTGTATAATGTTCCAAATAACATTAAAATGTACCTGAGAGGAATTATCTTTTTATATTTCCATTCTCAGTTCCACTTTAAAAAAAAAAAAATAAAAAAATTAGACTTCTTATTTTTTTATGCAAAATACAGGTTCTGTTTCTTGAATGTTTTTATTTTGAACTTTATTTCCCACCCTGAGTGTGCAAGTAATATCTGCTACTGCAGTGCCTACCAGTTTGGATTACCTTCTAAACTCTGCTGCAAGAGGATCAAGTTTTTGGGAAACATTTATAAGTAGTAATGTATAGTTTCCATGTGCTCAAACTGTGATGCACTGTGAACATCTTCTTATATAGCAACTTTTTTAGTTTCTTAATGACATTTGTCACCTTTGTGAGTCAAAGGAAATTTGGGGATGCTTGTAGTGAGGCCAAATGCTGTAATCAGAGCCACGCTGTCTTCCTTTAATAAACCTTGTGATACAGGACACAAAAAATATTGATATTTTAACTACTGCAAGTCCTGTCGCTCCCCGCCCCGGCCTCCCGCGTGTGTGTGCACGTGCTTGCGCACATTTCACCTCTAACACTGAAAATGGACCTCCAGCCACGGGTGGTGGATAGGCCTTGCTTGAGAGCTCTGGATGCGGGGAGCACAGATGAGCTGCTGAATGAGACTCTAGAGTCAGAGGGTGCCTATTCATGGTTATCCAGAAGGCTATTGGGTTTGGTTGCCTGCAGAAACAGGAAAATTTCATGATATTTAATCATCTGCTGAAAGTTATTTTGCAAGTGTTAAACCCAGGAGCTGAAATTTTGCTGTTTCACTTGTCACTTTCCTTGTAAGGGTTGGTTAGCGAGCTGCAACAACCGTCTTCTACTGATCATTTGTAGCTTGTGGGGCTCAGAGGCAGTATCGGAGTGTAGCAGCAATGAAGCAAAATTTGTGTTTAATAGTTTTGGAAAGACAAAGGACCTACTGTGTTACAGTCCTGTTTTAGTCTTACACCTCAGTTCTGCTTTTTAACACCCTGCAAATTAGAAGAGTGTTGTTGGTTCCATCAAAGCTGAAAGTAGCAGAAGGATCCTGAAAACTTTTGTGGTTTTTACAGGTTAACAGGGTACGCAGAAAGCCAGAGTATGCAAAATTCCACTTTTTTTACTCCATGAAGAAGTAAGAGTTTTTGCAAATAATAAAAAAAAAATAATGAGACAGCACCTTATTTAGTTACCCCTAATTTTTTTGCAGGGAGAAAAAAAATAAAATAGAATAGTTTTATGCCAATTATGAACTAATTAACCTTTGATTTTTTTCTGAACCATGTCTACTAATGTCTGCTTTTGATTCTGTTTTCTGATATTATGTATTTATTTATTTATTTATTACCAGGCTGGAAAGATTATCTTGTTGCACTGTAAACAACCATGGAACCTTCTGAAGAGATTTCTCATCTGGGCTGTTTTGCTGGTGAGTTGCTTGAAGCCTGGTGCTATAAAAATAATAGAATTAGCAGACCTAGCAGGCCTCATTATTTTTAATTAGTATTACTGCTGCTCACACACTACATGTAATTTGGTAAAGCTGGAGTGGATTGAGGGGGGGAACCCAACAACTCTGCATTTCAAAATGGGCCATAATAGAAGTGGCTGTTGTCAAATCATTCTGCGAGTTATGTGTTTTTCAGATTTATCAGTCTAATAATATTCTGGACAAATCTTTGAAACTCAACAAAGCAAAGAAGAAAAGGGAACGTGGGCCATAAATAGGTCAAAATCTAAGTACCTTCAGCTTGCATTTTGGTTCATTTATCAAAGCAAAATCAATTGTTATTATTAGCCTATTATCATCATCCTTCCAGTGAGCTGGCTTCATTTTAATCAATATTTCTAATTAGACTACATCAAATACAATTTTAAATTGTAGCAACCTAGCTCAATGTAGGCTAAAGTTATACACATATCTGTATCCATTCTTTTCATTCTGTCTTTATTAGTAAGATATTTCTTTACAAATAAATAATACACAGCTGTGTTTCAAGCAGCTTTAAAGCAGTTATACAACAAAGTTGGTAATGGACCACCTACTATGTTGAAATGCTGCTTGTCTTTTTTTTGTACAAACTATATGTTTTAAACAGCTCTGAAACCATCATTGAATTTTCAGGTCACAACGCAGAGAGGCTGAGGACCAATGCTCTGTGCATGGTTTCCATTGGCTCCTTTTGACTTGTAAACTAAGCGTTCAGGGAAGTGGACACAAATCATCCATTTCCCATTCCTTGGTAGTTTCTTTTCATCCTATAAGTATCTGCTCTGCTCCTTCAGGGTTTGTCTGATAGCCACCTAGCTGCATGAGTCTCATCATTCTGATTTCCCCCTGTGAAACTGATATTGCTGCTTTACGCATACAGTACTAGAAGCAAAAACAGAATTAGTCCATGTGTGGACTATCTTGCTCTCATGTCTTGCAGTGTCCAAAGCAGGGATTTCTCAGCTTCTAAGAGAGCAACAAAAATGCACTTGTTGGGGTATTTTTCTGTGGCTGTCTGCTATAGAAATCTCTGCAGATGGTCCTCTTCTTCCCTCCCATTAATACAAATACAGTAACTGTGCTGTGGCTAAGAATAATTGTTTTGCTTCCCTGCAGGGATTTAGACACTAGTTAATCATGCAACAGCAGTTTCCATAAGACATACTTTCCAGGACGATAACGTGGTTCTAGTTCAAGCATTCATGACTCAGGAGTATTCAAGATCACTATGCCTGTCCTAATTTATGACAGCAAGAGAAGGCTTACCTCCACCGTGTTTTTCCTAAGCGTATATGTATATATGTGGGTGGTTGTTTGCACACATGTTTATGCATGTGCGTGTTTGTATGTATAAATCAGAAGCCTTTCTTTGGCGGTCAATGAAAAGAAGAGATTATTGGGAGAAGTCTAATTCTGTTGGCTGTGTATGGAAGTAATTTTGAACAGCGAGGTCAGCAAGGGCACGCTCTGTACTGCATCCTTCCAAATAATCCTGTTGTAGTTTAATTGATGTGACTCTAGGGCATATTCAGCATTTAAAAATAATTCTAATCCTTAGTCCATTTACTTATGTATTGTAACTGGTCACCCAAACATTCCTCTTAGCAATGGACATATAAACTCAGAACAACCAAACCTTGCTTGACTCTGATCTCTAACTGCACTTGTGCATGCTGTCATTTAGATATGCAGTTTCTGTGTTTTTTGCTCTGATATGCTATTTTGTCTGGTTTGAGTCCCATACTTCCTCCAGCGTATACCCTGTAGTCAGCTGCAGTTTTCAGTAATACGTTTATCATAAGGGCTGTTTAAAAGCACAAAACCAAAGTGACCAATACCCAAATGGGAACTGAACTGCAAGTAACTATATCAAAATGTTATTATGCTTACTTCTATGCCAGTCATATGTGCGGTCAGTATACGTGTGTGGAGTGCAAAGGAGAAAGTAGTTTTAGAACCGAAACAGGCAGAATCTCAAAATGTCTCAAGGCACATTCAATTCTTTCTTCACAAAGTTTCTCCATTCCCTTTCTTCCTAGGAGACTGTACAATCTAACATACCCACAGCCTAAATTAGGCAGGTCCTGTGGAAGAAAATATATGGAAAACCCAAAGACTGCATCACAATGTATTTCTACACAGGACCAAGTTTGAGTTACAAGTCACAATAGTTCTGGTGTTTCCTAACTTTTTAACATGTAGCACAGCATGTTCATATTCTTTTCTGGTTTTAGTATGTCTAATTGTGACTAGCTCTCATTTACATGGAATATATGTACTATGTGTGTATATAAGGGCACAACGATGTAAGTTTTCTATTGTTCATCCCAGAACCAGACATGGGTAGAGAGAGTACTTGACTGCTAAAGCACGTTTTGCAGGCAGCTCTTCAGTTTGAGGTGGACTGCTACTCGTGTGAGCTCAGCAAACTGACCTGCTTCCCCTCTCTGGTATCTTGTTCTATGCACCTCTGCAATCTTTTCCCATGGCCAATATCATAAACCCTTGTGAGAGGCATTGTGTTTTCATTAGCACAAGAGAGCTTCATATCCTAATGGGCTGAACTCCTTCAGACACCAGTGAAATCCACTAGGGAGATGATAATCTTTTGTACTAGATTTCTACATATATGCTGTGAAATAGATCTATTAGAGTTAAGTATAATTTTATTCATATATGTATTCAAATACATATACATTTTTATCCAATTGTGGTATACTCTTTTTAGGATAAAAGGCCGAAGGAATTTTTGAATATTAATTCTGTCACAGGAATCCTGTGTGCCAAAGAACGAAATTATTCCACAGATGGTGAAACTGATGCCCTGGAATATTATGGTTGAGACTTTTGAAGTGTAAAGAAGTGAGATGCCCTTTTGTCAGAGAATTTCAGTGGAATTTCCCTGTGGAATTCCTTTAGGCTCCGTTACAAATCCTATCTCAATAATAGGCCAATGATCACAGAAAAGTTAATGGAGGAGCTGGAAGGAGAATCAGGTGTCTTTTCATCCAGATATCTTAATCTGAGACATAATTATTTGACAAGTTCATCTGAGGATATAATAGGCTTCAGAAACTTTGAAGTCAGGCAGACGGATACGATGCATACTTAAGCACGTGAATGCTTTTCACAATACATTTGAAGGTACCTGGTTTCATGCCTCCTGCTGCCTCATTCTTTTTGAATGTTTTAAAGGCTTTATACAGTTCTCAATTAAGAATACTTCTCTATGTGGTATAAAACATTCCTTGAAATAATAACTTTGCTCTCTAGTTGTGTACATTTACTCTGGTATCGTAAGCGTTACATACATTTGTTAAGGACGGAGGTCTGTGATAAGAATTTTAGTGTTTTTTAGAGCATTTTCTTCATCCACAGACATGAAATATGGCACTTTCTCATGTGATAGTACTCTGTAATTCAGAAAATTATAGTTAGTTGGTTGTGTATTAGTCTTAACACTCAGTACTCTAAAACCACAATAATAAAGAATGCTAAGCTAAACACTTCTTCTGTAAAAGTTGATCATGATTTTCTCTAAGCCATGTAAACACTATTCTGCATATTTCCAACATATTCCTTATACGGTTCTGTGTATTTTGACTAAGCAATTGTTGATTTATTGTATTGATCAAAAGCTATCAAAATCCCCCCAAAATACTGGGGAGCTCTGCGAGGCTCTTTGAGGACTGAATGAGTGTATTCCACATAATTAAAGAGAAAATGGGTACCAGAGTGCTCAAGCCTTAGCCTTTTAACCCTGATCTCAATATTGCTGCATATACTTGGACTCCTTCCTCATCATGCCGATGGGATGCGAGATGACTTTTGTGATAGAGGAAAGCTATGACGTTTCTGATAAGTATAACAACATGCAGTCTTTTCTGTAGTGATATCCTAGTAGAGTAGCACATCACGTGTAGGTCAAAAAAAGTGTTTTACCACTGGTAGCTGGTAGTGTTTTGTGCAACAGCTTATCCCTTTGACTCTTTGCCCTCCATCAGGGGGTTTCTTAGCACATACAGTACAGGTGACTGAATCAAATGGAGTCAACATAAAAGGTAGTATTTACTCACTGATTTTTTTTTTTTTAATGTGAGAAGCTGTTCATATCGTAGAGGCGCAAGATAAATCATTGACTTTTTTATTATATATTTTTTTAAAATACATGGATCTTAAAGCACATTCAGAAGAGTTAATACAGCTTTTCCTGACTGATGTAGCTACGAAGAGGTCATGACATTGGGCAGATGTGGCAATGGCAACAGCAATATAAGCACCTTTGAAAAATATGTTTAACATAGGACAAAAGACAATCTTTGTTCAGTTAACCATATGCTAAAACTGGTGGCCTGTTGATGTATTTGTCGCAGTATTCAAGACTAGATATGTTATTAGCTGTCATGCACTTCACAGTGCACAGGCATGCTACTGTGTGCAGAGTTGAAATCCTGTGTTTATAAGAAAGCTTGATGATATGCAATAGGGACTGGAGTTCATTTACGTGGTGGAGGGAGGAGTAGGGAGAGCAGTTAAAGTTTTAGTACCTGATGTGATGCACGCTTCTGGGAAAACAGCAACACAGTCGGTTCTGTAGCATTCCCATTCACGTCAGCTGAATACAACCATGACAAAGAGGGTGAAGTTTTATAAAATATCATTCTGTATTGTAGATAGAAAAATACTGGAAACAGCATAGAGACAAAAAGGTAATGCATATTAACCACAAAAAAGTCGTTACAATATGTGAATATTCACTCATTTCTTGGCTTCTGCAGCTTTGGGATGTTGAGGCAATTTTAAGAACATCTTTATTTTGGAAGAAAGCAACTCAAATACAGATTTGCATATTCATTTCTGGCTCAGGTTAATTAAAGCTCAATATTTTGGGAGGGATTAAGGAATACGTGTAGTTTCAATGGGATAAACGTCAAGAAGATTTCAGTGATTTATCCATTCATGTGCATTTGTGTGTGCTTATAAAGTATGGTACTTAAACATCTATTACAGAAAACAGCACACTGGGGATTTGGGTAATAGATCATTTTAATGTGTGAATAGGTTACATTCCTAACTACTAGTTGGGAAGGGTTAGTTCGTATGGGAAGGGGAATAAAGTAAATGGCCAAGAAAATTTATAGTGTTGCAATTCAACAGAAGTATTGATTAGAAGATGAGGAACTCCATTTTTATAAACTTAATCAACATTGATTGTTTGATATTCAGCTAGTAGAGCGTCAGGGAGAAAAAAGCTATGGGCCTGTGTATGAGGGGCGAAGCAAGCTGGCAATATTCTAGGAAAAAATCCCAACCATACAGAAAAAAACCCAAACCCAACCAAAAACGCTACTGTAATTTTCCAGAAGATTCAGAGTCTAAAGATTTAAAAGGGGATAGAGACTGTCTATGTTTTGTTTTGTTTGTATTGCTATGTAGTGGCCTGACTGGAAATTATATTTAAACAAGCAACTGCTGTATTTATTGGCTTATGTTTTATTATGCTAATATTCTGCTAGTGCCCTGTATTTCCATAGTAATCATCTAATAACACGTTCCACAAAATAATAGGTTGCTGAGTTCCACTTAGAGCCGTGAGTGCCGTGGCCAAAGGTCAGCGCCAGGGGAGCTCTGCTCCACAGCGTGCAGGTGCCACTTGCGTCACAGCCATTAAGCATGAAACTAAAATCAATTTCACTGCATCTTTGCAAGCTGGCAAACGTAGTAGTCACCTCAGCAGAAGAAAAAAAAGACACAACTTGCACACGTGGTGTGCCTTTATAAAGAGCTGGGCGGAGTCTGAAAGAAGTTTTAAAGAACCTGTGGCTCTGGCTGTATCTCCAAAACCAGCTGTTGTGTTGTCTCTGCTGCCTCCATTCAGGACCTCTCCACTGCATTTGTATATTTTTTACTATACATAATATAATATATTATAATATATATAATATATATTATAATATAAATATTATAATATCTAGAATATAATAGTTTAAAGTGACTTACCAGCAGCAGTCCATTTGATGGATTTGCTTAATGCAGTGAGGTTTGCAGTGGTATCAGAGAGAACATGTTTCAAAATACGGACTTCTGACTCTGGATTTTAAATTATTATTTTTTTAATTTTTAAATTTTATTTTTAAAATTAAAAGTGTGGTTCCTCCTTAGTACATAATTCATTATGACTGTACACTTCCAGGCATTTCCATGCTAGAGATTTTGTTCCACCTCCTCTTTTGGAAAATTGCCTTTCCTTCTCTCAGTGATGTCACAGAGGGAGTAAACTCCTGGAAAGATTTTCCTTTTGAACTTGATTCACCAGAAGGAAAGTGATGACAGTGTCTCTCAGGTCATTTAGTGAAAGGACACCCGAATAATTGATGTGTCAATTTGGAAAAATCAGTTGAATGTCAATCAGTAGCCATAACAGTCTTGGTTACTTTGAAGTCGATTGAATTCATAGTGAATTGAACAAAAGCAAAAAAAATCCTAAACCTGTTTGTCCTATGGGTGTAGTTTAAATTATAGGTAGATGATTTTGTTTGGTTCTTCATATGAGTTGGTTGTTATTTATTTCTTCACAGTTTTCACCTTATTGTATCCTTGTTGCTTTAATTCATTAGTGATTTACAAGCACGGTGGTATGAGGCTCTGAAGTACCAGCAACAAAGGTCCACCCACCTGGATTATGTCGTACACTTTACAAGTACTCATCTTTTACCTCATAGCCTCATATGCTTTCAGGGCCCCAGGCTGAAGGCCTCCTGCTTTGGCACAGCTATCTGGAGCAAGAAAGAAGCTGTAGTTTTCCCTAGAGATCCTCTCCCTTTTAATTAGTCCTTGGACTGGAGAGTGATCCATGGCTCCAAGGAGGGGTGAGAAGCTGCTCCCATGGTGCACCTCATATGACCTGGGCTATGTAGGATGCCTGTTGCCCACCTCAGCTGCCGGGAAAGCATTTCTCTCTTCTCTCACATGCTTTCTTGGTTGTGGATTGACCACTGGATCACTTTGGTTTCCGTTTCCTTCTGTCAAACTTGTTTTGGGCAAGATGGCCACTACTGAGTGTTCTTAATTTGGCATTTTCTTCAGAAGCTATCAACATCCCTGGAAATAACATCTGTCAGGGAGGTGGCAAGCTGGGAATTGTGTGCCTGCCCAGCCATAGCACAACAAGACTGCAGGGCACAATTGACTAGAGCGAACAGGGAAATTTCTGAGCCATTGATCTACAAGCTCACATAATGTGTGAAATTGAAAATGTAGCCTGTCAGAGGAAGCTAGTCATATATTTTTAGATTATCCAAAAAACTACACTTAACCATTGTTCAATAGAAAACATTCTTTGTATTTTTGCTGGGGACTATTTGGGGTTTGGGTTTTTAAAAATTATTTTCTACCGATAAAGATTGTAGTTTTTCTTTTTGAAATAATTTTAGTAGGCCAGTTTCTCTTTCATGTCATGTAGCTTTATGTGTAAGCACATATACACATGTAGTTGTTTACACAAATGCTTGTCAGAGGCCAGCACTAAGAAGTATTTTGCATTATAATTCTGGATGGTAGAAATAAACACTTGGCAGGACCAGAAAGAGCGCCGAGACTTATTTGACATGCATTGTCACGAAGATAAATGAACATGCAGCTATATCCTTAGGAGAAGTCTAATGCTCTTCCCATTTACTTTCATATTATGCATATAAATATCAGTTGACTTCAGTGGAATTATTTCTGATTAGCACATATGTGAAACAGCCCCAGAGACTGTCATATATTCCTCTTCTGTCATTCTTCCCTCTTTTTGAAGGGTTATTACTGCAGCAGCACTGTATTTCCTACCAGAGGTTTCCTAGCGGCTCTGTAAAGTTTGTTGGAGCCTGCAGCATGACTGCTTGAAGTAGTTTCTCACCCTCCGAATGGATTTTTCTGTCTCATTTGCCAAAAGAGTATATGAAATAAGGTGGCTGGGCTGGGACAGCACAACCTTTCAGCACAGCTACCTTCTTGTTTAGTCCATCCACTTCTACTGAGCAGCAGCAATTGCCTCTTGCATGAAGCTTTCTGTCTTCTTAGGTAAGAAGTGAACATTAGCTATTCAGAAACTGTAATATTACCATTTCTCTTCTACCTAAGGAGGAGGAAGTGATGGCTGGTCAGACACTGACTACACTGACTGCATTTTTATGTTTGCAATCCTCTTCAAGTTTGGGAGATTATCCAGCATGTAGAAGACATGCTGGTCTTCTACCAAAGCCCTTTAGCAGAAAAAGTTCAGCATTTTTATTCTTTTTCAGCGTAAAATTGAAGTAACAAATCTTAACCATGAGTTTCTTTTTAAGCTATATGTAATTCGAGAAATAGGTGTTTCTATATATATGGATTAGTACATACATTTCACAAACTGCTATTGAGAGGTGTCTGTCTCAAGGAAAACAAAACAGCTTTACTACATGTTTAGTGTCAGTAATGGTAATTACACAAGACATTTAAAATGAAAGATTTTCTATGAACCTCACTAAATAAAGCAGCATTTCCTGTAGGGCCTGGTTAGAATCAAAGAGTGAATCAGATCATAAGCACATATGGCTTTTCCTACCATCTCTTACGAGTTTCCCTACATTTGATTGCTGAGGGCAAGTGTTTTTAAACTGTTAGTCCTGTAAATATTCTATATTCTTAGCAGCAAGTGTTAACTAGGAAAATCTAGAAAACTATGACCTAAAGTTCAATTTTCCCTTTAGTGTTTATCCAGGGCACATTAAAACCCATTTCTCAAGAATTAGGCTAATCCAGTTTGTGTCTAAAGTTTGCTCTGAAAAGCAAATATTGCTGTTTCATTAAAACTATGAAATTTATTTTTTTAAATGAAAAAAAGGAAAAAAGTCAAGAAGATATCCTTTGAATACACTCATTCATTCAACTAGTGAACTTTTTATTTTAATACATATTAAATTAAGAAAAGGAGAAAGAGTCTTTGATGAGGAAAGTTGTGATGTTTCCTTCCTTACATTGTGTACCAGCTGCACTCATACTCTTTTACACATGGAGGGAGAAAGGTTGTGCTTCCAAATCTAAAGTTATTTACTGCAATTATAATCTTGATAGAAAATCTACTAGACACCAGAGGAGTTCCTTATAATTATTTAATTTAAACTTTATCTTCTAACTTTTTTTGTATGCAACTAAACCGAAGCTTATTTGCGCACATCTCTAGCCTGTAGCCTTCGGTGCTTCTATAAAGATTAGTTTTAGTACTATCACAGTGTTTCCAGTATTGCTCGTTCACCTAGCAATTTATGCTCTTTATAAATTACATATTTGTTATTGCCGTGTCATATAGATAAGTAGATTTGCCTGGATTTTAAAATGTTCAAATTTTGCTTGAGAAGTTAAGAAATCATAGCAATTTTTATTAAATATCTATTTGCCAAGAGTTTATCAGACATTTTGCAGATGCAGAGCAAAACTGCTCCTTGCCTCAACTATCTTATAACTTAGGTAACTTTATTTTCACATGTAAGCTTCTCAGAAAATGCTGAAATTGTTTTTCCAAAATAAAGCATTTTAAATTTCTGTTGCAAATTCAGCTGAGGGCTTTCTCAGTCAGAGCTGGCTGATTTCTGATAGTAGAATTATTTCTAGCATGAGTTCAGAAAAATGGGGAGGCACAGACCATGTGCAGTTTTTGTTGCTTTTTTGGGGTTTTATCATATTATCCATTTGGGTCGCACTTTTATTCAGGTAGTCAACAGGGCCTGTTGAGCCTTTGTTGATGGTTTAATATATGTATTTATTGTTTCTTCCTTGTATTCCATGGGTTTCCTCCTTGAAGGGCAGAGAGAGTCAAATTCCAGCAGTTTTACATGAAGACCATCTAATATATGTGAGAAGTCAGATAGAGGAGAGAGGCGTGCGGGCCTTCACTAAGATACTAATTTTTTGTTGTTGCAGTGATTCATGGATCTGTCTGATCTC
This sequence comes from Scopus umbretta, assembly GCA_013400535.1. Classification (NCBI taxonomy): domain Eukaryota; kingdom Metazoa; phylum Chordata; class Aves; order Pelecaniformes; family Scopidae; genus Scopus; species Scopus umbretta. The sequence goes on from VZTL01011846.1 coordinate 22,967, forward strand.
GCCCTTTTAGAGTACGTGTCATTAATGAACATTGTCATGACACAAAATCAAAACTAATTTCATTTTGTAAGGGACACCCACAGCTGTGACTCTTGCTGTAAATATGATCATGTTGTTTTTCTGTCATAATGATGAGTAGACGTATGTAATGTTAATAAGATAGCATTTCTAGCAATGATAGGTGAGAAAGAGTTCAAGCTGTATTGTGTAAAGCTTAGAGTTTATATAAATAGGCTGATAGATATATTTCTAGCTATTCATCATTTTAAGACAGTTCACAAATCAGGTGCAGTGTTCTTTGCTTAATTTGAATCTGTTGGATTAGGTATTTAAAAAACCTAAAATCAATATTATGGATCATGAAGGAAACCTACTATAAAGCTTTTCTACACCAGAGTAGGAAGACAGCTCTGGAACAAAAGTCATGTATGGGATTTATCAGTTCTTCAGTTATTTTTTCAGTACTCTTGTAAAATAAAGCTACAGTGCTCTATGATTGCCATCTGTCATAATGGCAGGATAAGCAACTGAAAGGTTTAGAGGGAAAGATCTCATATCATCTACTACTCTTGGATAAAATCACCATTGAAATATGATAAAGGGAATTTATCCCCCAGGTTCTCAGGGCAGTTTATCCATTTCTGAAATCTGCTGTCATCAATGGGCGTATTATTATGTCATAGTGTAGACTAGAGATGGACTGAAAGTTTAAAATGAGCAACTGCTCCTGGGATCCCACAGTCACAGCTGGCCATCAATTCTTCTTTTTTTCCGTGATAAATCTACATGGGAAAGTCTTGCTTTTCCTGTGCAAAACTTGCTCTCACATACATGCTGTGCGTGATAGTTGTTAGCAGTAACTAAGTAATTCAGAGATTAATATAACCCAGACAAATCTGAATCTCCCTGTTCTTTCAATGGTGCTTTTTGAGGACTAGTCTGAACTCCTATGTAAATTAGGCTGCTTGGACTCTTCTCCAATGGAAGCAGATCCGGTTTTGCTGCTTTTTTTTACTTGAAGATGATGGCTTTATTAATTGTATGGGTACTATTTTTGTTGTTCTTTTTGTTTTTGTTATTGTGATCTCTACTTCTGACCTTGCAAATCAATGTGAAATGGCTTGGCACATACATTGACAGGTCAGCTGTTAACTTTGCATTGTTTTGAATGTGTGTGCATTTTTGGCATACCCACACAGTACTCATCCAAGTCAGAAGGATTTTTTTGGTTCACTCAAGTATCTTAAGGCTTTGTGCCATGATATTCCAATTTTTTTAATAGCAATATCAGTACTAGCTGAGCTATTCCATATTGTGTCTCTAGAGTAATGCAGTCTGTACCAGTGGTGCAATCCCAAGTTTAAGTTTAGGAAGCCAAGATCAGAAGTCTGCTCTGTATTTAAGTATTTAATTTTTAACCAAATTGTGACCTGTACACTAAAAGCATATTGCATTGAGGACCACATTTCATCTATTTGAATATTGCATGTTTCTACCAAGAATAAGGGCATTTTCAAAACTTTGTGTGTTTTTTTTTTTTTCCCCAACACAGAAAAGAACTTACTTTAACTGACATTTTAAAATAGAGGATAATATAATAGGAAAAAAAAAATCAAACCCCCCAAAACAAAACAAACAAACCCCACTACACCAAAAAAACCCCAAACAACCAAAAATGACCCAACAGCAACAAAAAACCTAATTTTACCTCTTCATTAGTCACCTTTTTAGTCCATTCTTCTGTGTCTTCTTATTTCCAGGTTAGTGGCTGAAATGGAGAACTGTTGGAAACAATTGTTTCTGTTCATTCTCTAATTACAGAACATCTGCCCTCTTCCCTCTCAGCTGTATCCCATCCCAAAGGTTTGATTTCAAAACTGTTGTAACCATTCTCAGAATGTGAAAGCGTATAATTTCAACAGGTCAGTGTCAACCATTTCAATCACAAACCCTTCTTATTTTCAGGCTTTTGATGCAAATAAAAATTAGCATTAGTCTCCATGCCCCATAAAAAGAAAAGAAAAAGACTGGAAAGGAAATTTTTTATTGTCTTTTTCTGAAACTGATAAAGTTTAGAATTTTCTTATAGAAGCAATCATTAAGGTCTTTTATCTAGACCACATAACAGATGGTTTTGTTAAGCAGTTTCACTTTCTTTTGAAGGTACTATGATCTTGACAAATAGGCTGTTGACTACCACGATTGAAGAGAAAAAAAATAACTATTCAACTTCCAATATAAATAGGCTGCAATTATCCAGTAAGTTTATGAGATCTGAAAATTAATATTGAAGCAAATGTTCTGGATCTGTGATTTGTGGTTCTGAGGCTGTAATGTTAGTGTCAATTAAAATTCACTTTTGATCTCTAAACGCTTAAGGATTGGTTTTAAAAGTCTAAGCTTTCAAATACACCTAACGAATAACAGAGTAGGAGGAAAGAATGATAAGCTAATGAGTGGCAGGTATAATGGTGTACAGAACCCTTAAACTTTCAAAGTCAGGTTTAAAAGTATGGTAGATGATGAAATGTGAAGGTTAGAGTAACATCATGTAACTTTTTCAGCCCTGTACTGACCCTGTTCTATTAGGCTGGCTTCTGGAAACTGAAATTTTAAGACTGACTCTGATCACGATTAGTGTTCACCTCAGGATAGATGCATTACCTCTCTTTGCATGTTTCTGTCTATAAACCATGAGGATGCAGACTGGGAAATTGGGAGGCACAGTATGGTTACCATGTCCAGGCACCTCAGTGGAGAAAGAAATGCCCATCTCCCCCCCCCTACAGCTTGAGCTCTATTCATGCATACCACCACCATCAAGCAGTGCTCTCAGTAAAGTAAGGGTGGTTTTCTCTCTCTTTTATTGTCCTTAGTAGTTTGTGTTTGGGCAGATACTCACGAGACTGTTTAATATATTACCACTGTTATTCCTCATTTCTAATGCCAGCTTTAAGTGAAAAGGGGAGATGAGACCCAACCTTCTAGCAGCCTCAGCCTGTACTCTACAGGAATCATTCTCATTTGTCAGAGCATGGTACCTAGATATGGGCATTTGTCAGATTCCCTGCTCTTCCTTTCCCATCTGATTCATGTTTTGGAGATCACCTTTGCTACTCATCAGAGCTTGATGACAATTTTCAGAGGGAATTGAAAAAAAAATCCATAAACTCAAATACAGCAAAAGCATATAGAAGGATTTGTATTGCCTTTGGTGCACTTTTGGGTGAAACTACAGCAGCAAATCAACCTTATTTGATACTTCAGCATTACTATCCCTCCACAGGACAGGGAGCAGCATGCATGCTGGCTTCCTCTGATGAGGACAACGCACACTGCTCTGCACTATGCCATTTTTTTCCTGGGAACCTGAAGATGAAAATAGAGACCAAGAGTTGCCTATCACCCTCCCATTCTTCCACATCACTGCATCGTGGCTTAAAGAATAAGGTGCAGAGCAAAGCAGCTCTGACGGTTTCCAGCAAGCTGCAGGAGACTGCAAACGGTATGCAGCTCCATGTGCAGTAAATCCACTGGCACAGGCTCCTGGCTGAGGTGGTCAGCCTGCTCCTGGGAACCTGGCTGGCAGCTCCACCTTGTGCACAGCTATAAATTGTTCCTGAAACAAGTTCCAAGTCACCTCCATTTTCATTTGGGTCATATTGACTATTCAAAGTCCATTTTATTTAATATTTTCCCTTCCTTCTTGTTCACATTGCATAGCATAAAGGTGCACTAAGAATTTTCAGGTCTAGCTACCCTAGAGCATGTAGTATTCTGTTTGAGGCGCTGCAGGCGATGAGCCAAATGCAGATTGTTTGTTGGTACTTACGGTTGAACTTCAGAGGAAATAATAACAAATTGTAAAAAGAACTCTGTTTAATGTACAGCGCATAATGAGAGGAAAACAGGGAGGATCATTCCACTTGTTAGTGGACTACAATTAAGCTTAAAGCCAACTTTTGTCCTCACTTCCACCAGTGTAATAGAGGCCAGGATTTTCCTCCTATGAGTGAATGAAAGGTACATTTCTGCAGCTGCTTTGTTTTCGTGGAAAGTTTCCTGACAGTGAAGTACTGTGCAAGAAGCAGCTGCAGAATCAGGCCCTTTGTACACATGCACTTGTAGTAATCTTAAAAGAAGTAGAATGGGACCAGCAAAATGGCACTTCAGCTCAAAGAAAAATCCAGCGTCTTCCATCTGCTCCCTGCTCTAGCAGCTGCAGTGAATTATGATGTGCTGTCACATTTACAGGGTGATTTCATCAACTGATTTATTTAATTAATTTAGATTTAACATTGTACAAAGGGTATGTGATAAAGTGGTGTAACTCTTTCCTCAGCCACCGTACCAGCCAAGATTTATTTTAAGTATCCTCTGCCTCACTGTGTCCTCCCTTGTTCTTTTCAAGCTGCAGCCAAGAGAGAGTTTGAAATAGCTGATTGGACCTCAAGCTGCTAACTAACAGCGCTGCCATAGAGCGGAACTGGCAATTTCAATCTTGTGCTGTGATGCTAGAGTTAAAACAGCCATATATTCTCTCCACCAAGAAAATATCTATCACACTGATGCATCCCTAGTGACTCTTGAATCTGCACAATGTTTCAAGTATAAGTATGGATGCATCTGTGGTCAAAGTGTTACTTGGGGTATTAACAATTTGAAGAATATGCTTCTTGAATACCCTTCTTGGACAGGATCTTGAAATGGCATAGATCCCCCTCTCATTTTGTTTGTGTGGAACAAGGAAGTCTATGGGTGCTAACAGATAAAATCAGTAGCAATAAAAATCCATGCTTGTCTTGTGATTTGGTGTCATGCTGGTTGCAAAAATAAGGGACTCTCTCCTAGTGATGGTTTCAATAATAATAGTAAACTTCTATTATGCTACTATATAATGCAGAAATAGGAAAATTAGGTTTTTGGTATGCGGCTGTGTGCAGATATAGGAAATCATGGTTCCTGTGCTGAAAAAGTTCATATCAAAAAGACAAGAAAAGTTAATAGAATATACCAAATCTAATAGATTCTGATATGCTTATGTATATATGTGTGTGAGAGAGAAAGAGAGAGATGTTTAATTATGCTTCTTGGCTGGGTGGAAGTAACTCTGAGAATCCAGAGGAAGTCACAGTTTCAAATTTTTTTCTCTCTGTTTCTCCAGCACTTGCTTAAAATGGGGGCAAGGGTTATGCTGAGTAATCCCAGTAAAAGACCAAACACAGTTTAATGAAGTCAACATAAAATATCTTCCTTTATAACGCTTATTTTGTAGTATTGATAATGCTGCAGTTATGAGCCAGAAGAATTCAGTGATTCTCATTTATGAGGAAATAAAAACAATTATTTTCAGTGGAAGACAGAACATAAGCTGTTAAAAAGGACTGAATATTTATTACAGTGTGTACATAGAAGTGGTTTGAGCATCTTTTGTGTGCCCTTGAATAATGGACCAAGCTTTATGAAGCCAGAGATGGCGGAAATGTTTTCTGTGTTGCATTTTCATTTGTCTTGTTGTGTTTTTCATAGTTCTGAAAAACATTCAATCTTCTGAACTGTATTTTATTGTTTTATTTTCCCATAAATGAATATTTACTAAAAACATAGCTTATTTCTATGCAGTGAGACCACAGAAATAAAAGGTTTTTCACTACTAGCAAAACTGTAAATAAAAGCTCTGTTAAAAATGTATGTGCTTCATCTGAAAAGCTTCAATGTTCTGTATTGTTGGCTGTTCTGATTTCACAATATTGGATAAAATCAGAACAAAGGAAAAANAAGAATTTTTCTAATTCTCATGTTGCAAAAGAACCACATCCAAAATCAGAGTCGGTTCCCTGTCACTACTGTCTAGACTAACTACTGTTCTTATTGAGCAATTCACCTTTTGATTATCCAATCAACAGGAATGCTTACAGCTTGGTATGGATGCCGATGCCTTCCTTCATCTCTCACTCTATTTTCTGTGATTTCTCCATTTTCTGTGATTGCTTGTCATGGACCTATGTCCTGGTTCTCCTTCCTAAGGGGATTATTTTGGCTGTGCTAGCTGAATGCATGCAAGTCAAGGATTCGTTCCTGGAAGAAAAAAAAAAAAAAAATNCTCACTGTGTCCTCCCTTGTTCTTTTCAAGCTGCAGCCAAGAGAGAGTTTGAAATAGCTGATTGGACCTCAAGCTGCTAACTAACAGCGCTGCCATAGAGCGGAACTGGCAATTTCAATCTTGTGCTGTGATGCTAGAGTTAAAACAGCCATATATTCTCTCCACCAAGAAAATATCTATCACACTGATGCATCCCTAGTGACTCTTGAATCTGCACAATGTTTCAAGTATAAGTATGGATGCATCTGTGGTCAAAGTGTTACTTGGGGTATTAACAATTTGAAGAATATGCTTCTTGAATACCCTTCTTGGACAGGATCTTGAAATGGCATAGATCCCCCTCTCATTTTGTTTGTGTGGAACAAGGAAGTCTATGGGTGCTAACAGATAAAATCAGTAGCAATAAAAATCCATGCTTGTCTTGTGCTTTGGTGTCATGCTGGTTGCAAAAATAAGGGACTCTTTCCTAGTGATGGTTTCAATAATAATAGTAAACTTCTATTATGCTACTATATAATGCAGAAATAGGAAAATTAGGTTTTTGGTATGCGGCTGTGTGCAGATATAGGAAATCATGGTTCCTGTGCTGAAAAAGTTCATATCAAAAAGACAAGAAAAGTTAATAGAATATACCAAATCTAATAGATTCTGATATGCTTATGTATATATGTGTGTGAGAGAGAAAGAGAGAGATGTTTAATTATGCTTCTTGGCTGGGTGGAAGTAACTCTGAGAATCCAGAGGAAGTCACAGTTTCAAATTTTTTTCTCTCTGTTTCTCCAGCACTTGCTTAAAATGGGGGCAAGGGTTATGCTGAGTAATCCCAGTAAAAGACCAAACACAGTTTAATGAAGTCAACATAAAATATCTTCCTTTATAACGCTTATTTTGTAGTATTGATAATGCTGCAGTTATGAGCCAGAAGAATTCAGTGATTCTCATTTATGAGGAAATAAAAACAATTATTTTCAGTGGAAGACAGAACATAAGCTGTTAAAAAGGACTGAATATTTATTACAGTGTGTACATAGAAGTGGTTTGAGCATCTTTTGTGTGCCCTTGAATAATGGACTAAGCTTTATGAAGCCAGAGATGGCGGAAATGTTTTCTGTGTTGCATTTTCATTTGTCTTGTTGTGTTTTTCATAGTTCTGAAAAACATTCAATCTTCTGAACTGTATTTTATTGTTTTATTTTCCCATAAATGAATATTTACTAAAAACATAGCTTATTTCTATGCAGTGAGACCACAGAAATAAAAGGTTTTTCACTACTAGCAAAACTGTAAATAAAAGCTCTGTTAAAAATGTATGTGCTTCATCTGAAAAGCTTCAATGTTCTGTATTGTTGGCTGTTCTGATTTCACAATATTGGATAAAATCAGAACAAAGGAAAAAAATGTTATTACAGAAATTAGGCTTGTTTCCACAGTGCTAGAATTATGATTGTGACCCGAGAATTCCAGGCAGCATTAAAAAAAAAATAATTAATGTGTTAGATAATCATAAAAGGAGTCATCACATGATAGTTTGGAAAAAAATGAGTAAAAAATGTGTAGGAACTGTATCTTAATTTCAAAAGTGACCTGGATAATTAAAAGTTGAGAATGTCATTGAGATACAGGCTCACTTAGACTTTTTGGAAGTTTATGAACTTCAGAATCAAAAGGTAGAGATGAGAGGGATACCATAACAGCACAGACTGCTTAGTAGTACGGAATAATGAGCTAAGATTAAATTACACAGAAGATCTATTTTTGTAATAATACCTGTTTCTAAATAATTTTTATCTAATGTCTACAGCTAAATGTAAGTATTTGTGCCACAATCAAATTAGATTTGCTTTCTATATCAGAGTGGTTTGTTNTAAGTGCTTTCAGATCCAAAGCAGCATGCATGTGAGTTGATAGTTATGGGGAAATATAGTAGAAAATATTAAGTTTAGCTAGAAATCGTAGCTATTAGTGTTGAGCGGGGGGTTGATTTTTATGATCATATCATGTTTGGCAGATCCCTTCAGGGGTGTGTTTAGTCTTTTTTCAGGTTTGGGTTTTTTTCTTTTCTTCTTCCTGCTAACGTTAAAGTTGAAAACTAGCACCACCCACATCACTTCCAGACCAAACTGTGGTTTGCCTAGGAAGTGAAAATTAAATGCTTCTGAATCAGAAGTCTGATCTCCATATGGATTCTCTCAACATTACTAAGAAGCTAATAAAAGATTATCCCCTCCTGTCAGACTCTGAATGTTTGACTTTCACATACACTTTTTAACTACAGAAACATGTATGAACCTGTGAGATCAAGCAATTCACAAAAATCAAGCTAATCTATCAAAAGTCTAACAAATCAATCTTTAAAAATGCCCCAATACTATCCTTTAGTCCTTAACAACATTATATTATTATTATCACTTTATTATTAATGTGCTTTTACTAGTCAATAGTAGTCCTCTGAGATGTCTTCATCAAACTGGACATGATTTCATTAATGAAGTAATGGTTGGAAATACATTATTGCTCCTAGCCAGCAGAAGAGAGAAATGGCTAAAAAAAGGGATTTATTTATCTTTATTTATACAATTCAAGATGATCGTGAGGCTTTTTGTGGGGAAATCAAAATGTTCTCTGTTAGACACGTTTACAGATTCCAATTCTTTCACACCAAACTGCTGGAGGAGCTTATAGAGAAAAAACTTCTTCAAAGATTTCTCTATAGGGTACATTATTTGCTGTTTGATGGGAAAGGAATAGTAAATTGCTTCCACTTCAAAACAGAATATTAGTGTAGCTGTTCCAGCGGAAGACTAGACGTACACGTAGCTAAGAAAAATATCTGGAATCACTGCAGTGACTATTACTGAGAATCAGGAAATACTTGAAACCACTTCTCATTTGTGAGAGCCATCATCTAATCAGGTGGCAGATTAAGGCCTTGATCACAGTAAGATCTTCTAAGTTGAAGAAAATGATGTGATGTGTGCATACTATATGACTTCTTGCCAGCCTCCTCTAAAGTACATGTTGAAGACGAGGTTCTTGTGGATCACTATTTGAGCCCTGAAGTTTGCCTTTTCTAGTAGTACTTATCTCTTTACAGTCATCATTTGTGATCATCCTCACCACCCAGGTTAGTCTCCTTTTTCTACTCATAGAATTTTCCTGCCTCATGTGCTCTTTATGGTTGTCTTCTTAGTCCTTCTGCATTTTATGCCCTGTAGCTTTCTCTTCAGCATTTGCCTCTGCACAGTGTGATCACTCCATTTTCCTTCTGCCCTCAAAAATCTCATCCCCTGTGTCACGCGTTTTAATTCCATGGCTGGTTATATATCAGTGGTGAAGGGGCCATCATCTTCCCTAGGAAAAGTACAGCTTTAATGCTCTGTAGCCATCTGAAATAGTAATATCCTTCTGTGCGCTTGCCTAGGCTGTAAGCATGCTGCACTTAAGCAAAAGGAGTCTGTGCATCACATTGATAACAGAAGCTTGCAGTGACTATTTTGGTCATTTGAAGCAGATGAACAGGAGACTATGAACAAAAATACCCTCTAACCAAAATCAAGAGTAAATGCTGTGAAAATTGCAAACTACATAGTATTGGCAACTTAAGTATTCCAGCTGTGTAAATCCTTCTACTTGTTTTTCAAGAAAGGCAAAAATACCACATTGTTTCCAGAGAGTCATGCAGTCTTTTGTCTCTCTTTACTTTCCCTGGCCTTCCTTTGTCTTTCATGTTTGAACCTTTAGAAGAGTACAAAATAAAAGTCATCCTAAACTGCTAAGATTTGTCTGGTTTCACATTAAATGATACAAAACCTCTGAGTTCAGCATCATTTCCACCCCAAATCATAAATCTGCTCACAGTCATTCAGCCTGGGATCATGGAGAAAATTTTTAAAGGGCCCAACTGTGGGTTTCATAATAAAACCTGTCAGCAGGTTTTGATTTCATTACAAACAATTTGTACAGTTCTTTTTCAAAAGCATGTATGAAACTGAGAAACTAGCCAAAAGACAAATCACAACTGAATCATGCAGTCACCAGAATAAGGACCTGGATTTTGCCTACTGATCATGGAAATAAATGCTAGCAATGTTCACCACTGGTCTTTTTTTTTGGACAGAGCAAGTCATCTTGTGGGTGCTCAAGATTAGAATTTTGGCAGTCTATCTAGTCAACAACACAAAAAAGCAGCCAAATTAAAAGCTTTCAGAAATTTGCCAAACACATCACATGTAATGTAAAAAGGTGCCTCCTCTACCAGAAGGTAACAAATGCGCTGTAAGATATCAAATCTGGAGCAGATGTCTGATAACTGAAAGAAGACAGTGGGTTAATGTTATGGGTTGGAGAAATACCCGCTTACAGAATTATCAGAAGCCATAAAGGCTGGAGTTTGTCTGTCCAAATGTTCATGTCTTTTTGATCAGTATTGAGATGAGCATTAAAGAAAGCATCATTCTAAAGATTTCTGTCTGCTAAAAGCCACGCTGCCATTTTTTAAAAAATTAACTTTTTAATAAAATGACAGGACTCTGAAGGCCAAAAGAGCTGATATCTTTTAAAAATGGGGAAATTATTAAACCCGTGAATAGAATTTGAGAAATTGTCATGAAACTACAGCATTCCTGCAGACATATCGTCCATGCTCAAGATATATGACAGGACTCTGGGCACCTATGTGTAATATATCTTAAATGGCTTGCTAGAAAGGTCTTGCTAAAAATACTGCTGTCTGTCTTCATAATTGAATAGTTCTAATATCTGCCTTTTAAAATGCTTATGTCCAGAAATTGCAGTAAGGCCACTGTAGTTTTAAAAGTTCCTTAAATGTGAAAAAAAATCAACTATTTTTATGTGATATTGATTAGAACATGATATATTAATTCATGGTGTCCTTCTGAATTTTTATTTCTTTAATGAATAAAGGGGATTTCATTTAAGATATTGAATGTATTTTATATTCTTCATGAAATGCAAGGAAATGCGTTTCTCCTAATAGATAGTTAACTAGTCTTAAGACTTTACGAGTTTCTTTGAAAAACTCTGTGTCTGTGTACTGTCTTCCAGTCCTTTACATTGGGTATTTAAGAAAAATATTGGAAGAAACCATGATGGTTTCAAAAGAGAAGCAAAAATCAATAGGCAGCTACTTTAGAGTATTGCAGTATGCAGATAAGCAGCTTTGCTAAGCCTGAACTTTGCACAGCAACATCAATACAACTTGTAGAACAATGAACTTCAGTACAAATGCTGTGGAGGGAGAGAGGAAAAATGCCTCTTATAAACGATGCAGTAAAAGGTGTTAATGCATGTTGACAAGAGCCTGCTTGAGTTATTTACTGTGTTCAAATACTTTGCAAATGAATTCCTAGCAAACTGCTTCAGAGAAAAAGGCATGGAATTGATGTGCCCTATTTGTGTGAAATGTAAACTTCTACAAGTACAAAACTAACACGTTGAGAAAGGCTTCATTTCCCCAGAGTGTATCAAGAGAATACTATATTTTGTTTTAATTGTGTAGAATTTAAATGTCTGTATACAAAGAAGTATATTACATGTGATAAAGAATATTTCATTGTAAAAGATTTTACATATTTTGTGCATCATAGCTATACGGTATAAAGTGTAGGGTATAAGGATTATATTGGCACGTGTCCTGGATAACTGCATTACACTTGCAAGTGCTGAAGGCATGAATAAGTCATTGGTTATACTAAAGACAGGGTGTGGTGAGGAGTAAGAGTTTTACGTACCCACTCCTTACGCCTCAAGAAAATAATTCATTGCATACCTGGCTAATTATTCAGCTTTCTAAAATGGAGTAGTGACAATGATCTAGCCTTCAGACTTTCCAAGCACTGAGTGGGCCCGAAATAGTAATTCCAGAGGTAAAAGACAAATGCTTCTGTGAAAATTCTAGCTTTGCTGGGAAGGCTGGCCTCTAGGAAGTTCTTGGGCAATCCTTTGAACTTCAGGTGATCGTCTGTCCTATTCCCTGTGTCTGGAAGGCCTAATAGTCTGCCAAACTTCTGGTCTCTTATTTTTGGAGAGCAGCTGATAGTTGTCTTACTGAGTTTTTCCTGTCTCTTAATATGTATACTGAGGATAAATATAATACTGGAGACTGCCTGGTTTGGGTCAGACAAAACAGTTGTTAAAATAACCACTGGCCCCTGAACTAGCTGTCAGAAATCACCATCAGACAGCTCTTAGGGTCCCTGTAGCTGCTGCCCCCCTTCTCTGTAACTTGGACTGCATGTATGTTTTCAGGTGGGCGATTGCTCTTTCCCTGCCTCTGCCCACCCACGCCTTTGAACCTCGGCCCCACACTGGAGCTAGCCTTGACAGCACTGCAGGAACTGTTGGTTTGACCTTCCTTAATGTATATATTAAGGATTTTTAAAAATGTATTTATTTTTAGTAAAAGCTGCCCACAAAGGTTTAGGTCCAGAAACTGAACTGTCTCTGAATAACAAGATATCTCCTTGTCCCCAAATTTTCCTGCTGCTTTATAATATATGAGTAAACACTCATGCTTTCTTACTCTTCAAGTCTACTGTGAAAATCAGATGAGAAATCAGCCACTGCTTATAATAGAAAAAATTAATTTACATCATAGGAAGTCCTGGACACGTTGGTAATGACAACATTCAAGGTTAAAATAGTTAGCTAGAAAATCTAATGATAAAAGGTTAGAATTAGTCATGAAACAGTATAAGCATGGGAAGCAATGATCTGGAGAGTACATATCTTGGTTTGATTCCCAAAGTATTACAGATCCTAACAGAGAAAAAGTACCTTCTAAATGGTTACCTAGATCAATTATAAGCAGAGGAAGTAAATATGTTTATTTTTATGAAAATACAACAGCTAAAGGTTTTTACTGTTTGTCTATTTCTATGTTTTAAAACTGTGAATATTGTAGCAGGGGGATAAAGTGGAATTGAATGTTGTTTTAACTAAAAACATAATGAAAAGTGACACTTCATTATGCCATAAGTAATTTCAGATACTCTCATTTAAATGTTCAGAAAAAATTTAATCTAATATTTCATTTTTAGATAATTGTAGCTTTCTAAAGATTGCAGGACTTCAAGCATTGTTCTTGGCCCAGAAAAGAAAAAAACCCTTTAGCAAGCAGCCTTCAGTATACAAGGGAATACAAAAAGGCTATGTTGCTGTAAGAAGCCCAAGATCATATCCAGGGATACACCTCGGCACCTTTGTCAATCCTTGCAGATCATTTAATGCCCCATGGCCTCAGAGAGCACGACAGACTTAAGTCTTTCTGGCCTGCTGCCTCCTGAATGTCACCCAAAAGTTATGCTTTGTCCAGAGTACTTTTATTATGCAAGCTCCTAGCCAAAATGTTGGTTTTCCTTTTTTATTGTTCAGAACAATTCAGCATAAGACTTGATGATATTACAGTATTACAAAATGGCCAGCTATAATTTCAGGTGTGTCTCTTAGGAAATGATTCTAATACTGTGATAATTCTGAAACAAACACATTAATCCTGCATGAAAGTCAGTAAGAATCAAACTGATCTTGTTGCCCATCTGTCTTTGCTGGATACTTAACAGTCTGTCCAAACTTTAATGCATTGAAGCTTTTGTTGTTTTGTGAGTGTTTATTAAATTATGGACTTACCAAGATCTGAAAGAGTCGGTATAGTTGAAGTAAGCACCCAAGTTGGTAAGATGTTTTTTGAAACTTTCTCAGAACACTTCATATTCCTTTCTTTTGGAAATTTGAATTAAGCATTTTTTGAGAATTTTAAAATATTTTGAGTATTTTTGCTTCTAGTAAAGTTGTGTGAATATTTTTGCTCATAGTGTCCCTGTTAGCATGGAATATGTCACCAAAGACAACAGAAGTTAGACAATCAGCTACAAATCCTGTTTTCAGCCTGCTGCCTGAATTTTGGTACTTATGCTTGCCTCACACATAAGAAAGCTTGACTGGTCTTTGTTCGTGGCACAGGTTAAAGCTAACTCCATATCTCTTCCTAAAGCTGAAGCATTCAGCTCCGAGGACAACTCCTTAGCAAGTGTGAAGCCAACACAACTCTATTTGCTTAACCACAGCAATGCTGTGGTATATCCACTTGAAGATCCAGGTCTGTGGAATTTGCTGATCTTTTTGATGCCAATGCAACAAGATACTGCTACTGTGGGCTTTGATTGTTTTCTACACTTTTCTCTCCTTGTGCTGGTTTGGGCTGGGATGGAGGTAATTGTCTTCATAGTAGCTAGTGTGGGGCTGTGTTTTGGATCTGTGCTGAAAACAGCGCTGATAACACCGGGATGTTTTGGTCACTGCTGAGCAGTGCTGACACAGGGTCAGGGCCTTTTCTGCCTTTCACCCCACCCCACCAGCGAGCAGGCTGGGGGCACAAGGAGCTGGGAGGGGACACAGCCGGGAGAGCTGACCCCAACTGACCAAAGGGACATCCCATACCATGTGGCGTCATGCTCAGCATATAGAGCTGGGGAAGAAGGAGGAAGCAGGGGATGTTTGGAGTGATGGCGTTTGTCTTCCCAAGTAACGTTTACGCATGATGGAGCCCCGCTTTCCTGGAGAAGGCTGAGCACCTGCCTGCCGACGGACTAGTGAGTGAATTCCTTGTTTTGCTTTGCTTGTGTGCGTGGCTTTTGCTTTACCTGTTAAACTGTCTTTATCTCGACCCACGAGTTTTCTCACTTTTACTCTTCTGATTCTCTCCCCCATCCCACCGGGGGAGCAGGGAGTGAGCGAGCAGCTGAGTGGTGCTTAGTTGCCAGCTGGGGTTAAACCACGACACTCCTGCAGTGGGAAAAGTAAATCTAAATGTTCACTCTAAATGGTGGTGGCTTATCAGTGTTCTGTGCTATCAATCTGATGGGTTTTTTTGTTTGTCACATCTCTGCCCTCTGTGACTACAGTGATTTGTTTCTTTTCTGTCCTTCTGAGACTAATGTTATGTGATGTTGATTTGAAAAACTGGTAGAGTGTCCAGCCTTTCATTAGTCTCAGGGAGGATGCTGGAACTAAATAATTACTCTGTTGCTGAAGTAAAGGAATTATGCAGGAGTTGCTCAGCAGTGAGGACCCTAAGTTTGTTCCCAGAACAGTTTGTCTTACTGAAAAATAACTGCTGTGTGAGTAAATCCCTGTTCTTCATCTACTATGCCACAATACCCATCCAAATAAGTGAAAAGGCTGCTCTTTGATGTATTTTAAGTGCTTATTAACACGAACCACTTAGAAAATAGGGTGTATGTTTCCAAGGGAAGTCAGGGATAAATCACTCATCATTTTTGCTTAATTCAAAATCTCCTCTGGACACATTTGGAAAAACTCTACTTAATTGTATATTTGTTCAGGGATATCAATTTGTAATTTATGAAGCTGTGATGCCAAATGTACTGTTTCTGCAGTAGGTCATAATTCAATACTCCGAGTACACAGCAGCGTACTGTTCATGCTCAGCCCCAAGAGAGGGGGCGGGCAAAACATTTGAAAGTCTGATTTCCAGGACTGTTTTCAGCAAAGAGAAATTTAAATAATCTATCAGTTTTCATGTCTTTCACAACAAGTATTGCTTCCCTTTTAATTCCTGTTGTCCTATATGGGAAATGGGGCTTTATCTGCAAATTGCTGCATGCCATCCTTTCATGTTTCAATTTCTAAAGATTTTTTTTTTCTTTCAGATTTTTCATCTATGATGTTTGTATGTGCAGTATCATTTAATCCTAAGGCAGAGCAAAATGGTTGATTTTCATAGTTTTAAGGTATGAATGCTGTCATTTCAGGGCATCTACTTCCCTTTTAACTAGGAAATGAAATTTCCACACTTTATGTGTTCAACTCCTCTTTCCAAACCTACTTTGCACATCTCTGTGAGATACAGTTATATTTTGAAGAATTACTTCTTCCTATAGAGGAGGACAAACACCAAATACCTAATGATTTATTTTGCCTCTTAGGCTTCAGTGTTTGAAAACATTTGTTATGTGGAAACAATGACTCGGGTAATGTAACAAGAATTATTAGTGGGCTATGGATGATGTTAAGCTCTTTTTATTCCATATTAATAAGAATTCAAATGACCTATGAGGCCTTTAACAAATGTATAAGCACAAGTTAAATGCTCTGAACTACATGAGGAGTGGTCATTCACATTTAACACGAGGAAAACATTGAAATTGGGGTTTTCAGTGTCAGAAGATTAAAAATACTACTTTTAATAATGGAATACCTCCTCAGCTGTTTGGAACATGGAAATGTAACTATGTTAAACATATTTAAAAGATGCGGTGCACAAAGTTTTATAATCAAATGCAAACCTAATACACAGACTTGGTTCACCAATATTGGCTTTTGCATGTATCGGAAAACTGACTCAGATTTTGGAGAGATTTAACTAATTTATGCTTACTCACTTGATGTTTTGAAGGTTGGTTTGGGGAAAAAAGTCAGAATTTCCTATCTGTTTATTCTTTTAAAATGTAGTCTGACTAGTTTAAATTTTTTAGGACATAGGGCAATCAATTTTAATTTTACTGTCCAGGTCGTACTAAATAGCCTTTTCCATACAGCATTTGCTAAGCAAATCCTATCTGTGATAAATGTAAGCAATGTGGAATAGGAAAATGCTCAGAATTTGAAACTTGTTCTGCAATGATTTCCCACCTAATCACCATTATGTTTTTTCCGAGAACTGTCTCTGAAATGGAACTCCCTATGCAGACAGTCACTTATATGCATTACTGACTCACATGTCACTTGATTTCTGTGATTTTCCCGAGATAAGAAATTGGGGCAGGGACATTGTTACTTGAATTTTATTCAAACTAATCAATCAGGACAGAAAATGAAGGCATTATTAACCTTCAAACTGCATTTTCACTTCCCACAGAAATGTTTTTTGTTATTATGGCTAACTGTCAGCAGTCAAACTAGACATAGACTCATTGCCAATTAATACAAAAATTCCTCTCTTTGATTTACTAGGAAGGAGTGAGGGGACAGAATTTTTTTATTTTGTTTCATGCATTTCCTTTCCCCAGGCTTCACCTGATTGAGGTATTGGCTTTCTGTGGTTCAGTGTACTTTAAAGTTATTAATTGTTTCACCTCGATCTATAATACTTAATTAAAGCTTAAAACAAAAATAAATTGGTTATGTTTGGTGAAAATGTTGTCAGCCAGATGGGATTTTAGCAACATAATAGAGCCGATAGGTTTGTTTTGTTTATAGCGATACCGGATGACCTTGAAGTGTTCATCTGGCCAATGTGGACTCTTTAAGATAAGAACCCAATTTCTTTTCTTCTCTTTACCTGGGTTAGGATTAACAGTTTGCATTATCAAAAGGATATTAGTACATGACAAGCCTACAGATATTTCTTACGTTATTTCTCTTGCTGTCACTTGCAGCCAGCATGAAGGCACTGTCAGCAGAACTCACACGTTTGACTGCAGCTCTGGCTGCACAGAGAAGAAGGTAGCTTTAATATTCACCCTCCAAGATTTGCTATTGCATTTCTTAGTCTCATTTTGTGAGTGAGCAGAAGAACGCTGTTGTTTTGTTGCTCTGAGAGGCAGAATTTAGAAATGGAAAAGTTATTAGATTGGAACAGCCATTTTCCTGCATCCTTAGAACAGAGAGCGACTAGATTAAGAGTTAAGTATTAAAGCCTTCCAACCCTTCTCTCCTTTGCTGGAATGATTAAAGTCCAAAGGACTTTGTATTTGGTATCATTTAAAACCAGCTGGGCAAGAAAAACCTTTTCAAAATGCCACAAAATATTCTGCCCTGTTCTAGCCATCAGTGATAGCTGCTCTGCTATTTCTATACTTTTCAGTTGCCAGTAAGGACTAGGAGCACATGTTCTTTCCATAATAAAAAGAAAAACCTTTCAGTAATCAACTCCATTAAACTCTTACATTTTTATCCCAAATTCCACATGTATGCAGCATACCATGATGCCTTGGTTTACATCCAGCTGTTTCTTTAAGGTTAATTCTCTGTGAAAAGAACTTGCTTTTGATATCCTAGAGAGATTTTTATACCTTTTAAATAACATAGACGCTCTGTTTTCTTTTGAATAACAACTATGGCCTCGTGAGGTGCTTCCTCCCATCTTCTTCCCTTCTGTAGTACAAATGCACTCCTTTAAAGGCAGCATCTGGGCCAAAGTTTTCTACCGCTTATATAAAACCAAATGTTAGAAATGAATTTTAAAAAGGTCATTGTATGGGCTATGAGTGCCAATCTGATATAGACGTTACTCAAAACTCAATACAGGTAAGGGCCCTTTTGGCTAAGATCAAGTTTAGCTCTGGTTTAATATCTGATATAACTTACATCTAGCATTTTCAAGGGTTGTGCTTTAAAAAATTTCCACTGACTTTGTTTTTTTTTTATATTGCATACTCTTAAAAATCTAGGATCCAGCTTTTGAAAGGTCTTTAGGTGTATATATTCACTGGGAGTTGAACACTTTTACAATACCGTTAAAAATTTGGCTCCCACCTACTCCAGCACTCACTAGTCTGTAAACAATTGCATGGTACTATAGGTTGCTGTCTTGCTGATCCTGAAAGACAAGCCTTCTCCTTCTACACTGCTATTTTCAGTGGGTATAATCTTCACACTCGGAAAGCTGTGAAGATTTGGATTGTCAATATGTACCTTGCTGGTTGGAAAATGCAGTCTCATGCCTCCTGGGACTGCTAAGACTCAGGAAGCAGGCTGAGCTGAGGTGCTAACAGACACGGAGCGGAAATAAAAGGGAATAGCAGGAGTTTAAAGAGCAAATGTACAGAGAGACTGAAAATGCATGAAGATCTTTCCTCACCCTCCAAGTCTCATGTTTCTGTCACATGGAGCCTTTGCTGCGCAGATTTGGCAGGCCCTTTAGTGGAACCTGTAGCTGTCTGGCAAGACTAGAGGCATAACATAGATTCATCCGAGTCAAAAAAAGAGCCAGAGTTTACTGAAGCATGAAGTTGCAGTGTACCTTAAAGGGTAGGTGTGGATATACAAGCAGAATTTCATGTTTATATTCCCATCACATAAGAGAGATTTTCACCTAGATTTGCATAGAGATTTTCTCTGCAAGTATAGCATTCAGCAGAGATTCTTAATGCAGAGAGGACTTGCACAAGGTATGCAAGTCCATGCCTTCCTTGAATACCTGGCTAAGTTACTGAATATTAAAGCTCATGTGTGTACAAGGAAGCACTGAGAGAAGATGCACAGAGGAACATAAACCCAGGTG
Organism: Scopus umbretta; assembly: GCA_013400535.1. NCBI lineage: Eukaryota > Metazoa > Chordata > Aves > Pelecaniformes > Scopidae > Scopus > Scopus umbretta. The sequence goes on from VZTL01011846.1 coordinate 42,334, forward strand.
TATACTTTTTACATCTGCAAATTTTTTCTTTGGGGTTGAGTATGTAGTCAGCTTCATTTTTCCAGAAAATATGAAGTTGGGAAATAAAATAAACATCATACACAAGTAAAAGGCAAACATCATGCAGCCAGCCCAGAAAAATGAAACTCCTGCCTGTGATATTTTTTTAAAAAATATAAGCTATTTGTGGTGGTTTAGCCTGTGCAACATAGATCAATAAATTGAAAAGATGTTGTTCAGAGAAAGCCTAATCAGTTCAGGTTTGCAATTGTCTTTGACTCAGTAATTACATAAATCTGGATCCTTTCTAACTGTCACATCCCCTCACAATTACTTTATCTCCCTTTAGTGTCACCATGTCATAGCTTAAATTAGTTGATAATGACTTTCATAGGGCCATATCTCGCATTTTATAACCTGTTACCGATTTTACATCTCAAGTATGGACCTCATGGTACTGTGTAAAGTTAATAAATTCACCTTGAATTTAGAATCTCTAACTGTTTAACGCTTGCCTTAGACAAAAGAGGAATTGCTGATCTGTTGGTTGTTTGTGAGTGTCACAACCTGAGCCATCAGGTAACGGGAAAATGGATACTGAGGCTGTAAAGAATTTGATTTCATTAAACATCTTGGCCACCACTGGTTTGTTGTTTTTTGTTTTTTTGTTTTTTTTTTTTATTTGATGCAAGATCTTTTTGACAGCTTACTTTAAAATGCATGTAGGTAAATTTTCTTAATCATATTCATTTTCCCCATGTCCATGCAGACAGTGCTTTAACTTTCAAACTCCTAAACTAGGGACAGAGCGATCAGCTCGGGAAGAATATTATCCTCAGCACAACCGGGAAAGTCACCCTCAGAGGGCTTCAGTTATTTTAAGCCAATACTTCTGTCTAGAAAAGCAAACCTACTGTGAGAAAGTTGATTATTACGGCAACTGGATGCTGGCACAGAGGACAGCAATGTGGATAAAGGTGTTAGCGGAGCTGCATGGTCAGTTATTTGCTGCATGCCCGGAGCCTAGTAGCAGTGCCACGGCTGACCAAAGGCTCAGGCTAACACTGAGATGTTACTCATATTCTGGTTCCTGGCATTATAAATCATGCTGTATTTGACAGAGGGGTCAGTCCTCTGAAGGTGTTGTCATGTGATAGGGGATGCTGACATTACCGCTCTTCCCCTGGCAGAAGGCAATATGTGGGTGTGAAGTAGGCTTAGAGAACATAAGCTTTGTACAAACGCCGTGCTCTTTCTGCAGGTTAATCAGGTCTTTAATAAAAGACCATGGAAATGTCAGCAGTCTGAACAAATAAACCAGAATTGTAACCGAATGTTCATTCAAACAGAGAAATATAAACCCTTTTTTTATTAATGTTCTTCACACAGAGAGGAAAGGGATTAGAATTATAATTAGAAAATATATGTTTTTCTAAATATTATCTATAAGCTTCAGTACATACTTGAATTGCATTACACATTAATCTTACAGACATGATCACACTTTAAGGCCTGCAGTCCAATTTTTTTAAATGAAAAATGTTGCTTGGTAAATAGATTAAATAAATGGAAGAATTAACTAATTAAGCAAGTCTTTGTACTGGATTAATTAAGAGATGATAACGATAGGAGGGGAAAAAAGATTATTTTTTTTTAATTTGTTTTTTAATCAAGGCAAAAAGCCAATCATGTATTTCTTTGGTCAGAAATATGAAAATGTTCTTTAGCCATCCTTTTCTTGCAGGTAGTGGTGAAATACAGCTATCTACGGAAATATATTTTTCTGAATACTGGATGATGAGACTGAAAGGTGACTAATAATGCCTGCTTTTAAAAGACCCCATTATTGTATCTTGAATCCTAAGTTAGATGTAACCTATTATCTCTCCAGGTAGTATTATTCCTATGATATTCTTCTAGGAGGGTTTGGGGGGTTTTGTGTGTGTTGGGTTTTGTAGGTTTTTTTAAAATACAAAAACTGGCTGACAAGTTGGCTTGCTTGCTTGCTCTTCTTATAACACTTCTCTCTCTACTCTTAAAATACTGCAGTAAATTTTTCTCTGGTTTGCTTACCTGCAAAATCAGGTCAAAATAATGACAGATCTCCTAACCAGTGAGATGTAGATATAAAGACGGGAAAACTATACCTTTTGTCCACTGCTGAGAGGCTGGTTTGTAAAGCAAGACAGATTAAATTGCAGCATGGAAAATTTACATTTGGTATAGGGAAAAAAATTTTATATCCTCTAATCTTGACAATGTGAAGCATTGGAACAGAAAGCCAAGCCAGGCTCTGTAACTTCAAATTTTTAAAGAAATAATTAGATAAATATTAGTTAGGAATGACTGATCTTTCTCTGGAAAAGGGGATAGACTGTGTAACCTTTGTAGAAGAACAAGTGTGGAAGAAATAGTGCATTACCTATCTAAAAAGACTGATGAGAAAGTCAGTATGCACCTCATTGTTTTTCACCACATGGAAAGGTTTCTGTTTTTTTTTTTTCCCCCTTTATTATTTTTTTTTCTTCTTCTCATTATTTCCAGATGAAATGGAACAGGTTTTCCTAAGATCATACCATGGACCTTGCCAAAGCTGATCACACCTGCAGAACCATGACCACAGCTTCTGGATCCTCCGTCTACTCTCAGGTTTGTCTCTCTTTGCGTTGCCCAGCTGGAGAGATTAAAATGTTTATACTTAGTGATGCAAGGTAAGCTCTAAATAACATTTAGTTTTGGCGAGGCTTCTCTTTTAGGTACTGAGCTCTAAGCTCTGGTGTTCGGGCAGTTTTTGACACAGGTGTGGTGTAGTGCCATCGTGTGGATTCAGGATGGGTGGGGGCAGGCCATAGGCTTGAAAGATAAAAGTAGGGGGGAGGTGTGCAGGTAGTTTGCATCACCACAGCCAAAGAAATCAAAGTGTTATGCTAGATTATCAGGTTCTGAATAGCCAGTCCTCCAAGACTTCTTGGATACTGAGCATCATTTGATCCAGTAAATTGCAGAAGCAATAAAAATATGTAATTGTAATCCAGAATGTGTTTGTCATAAACAAAATAATAGATAAAGAACAACTCTTTGACAGCATTCCTCTCCTTTGTTAGATGCCTTTTTTTCTTGCATATCTATCGTGCTTATTGTAAATGCCAATGCAGGTTGGTCTCCTTGCAAGAAATTTTTTGTCTAACCATGATAGTCACCTAACTACGCTCAGTAACATGAATAGAGATGATGATGCTGTTGATGAATAGTGTTGATGACAGTGGAGTCCAGAATGGGACAGAAAAAAGAGATACACAGAAGAGTCTGTAGTATGAGCAGCACACCTATGGCGGTAGGAGTGTAAACTGTTGTATGTATGGAATCAGCTAGGGCTGGAATGGGGCTTTTCAAGGAGTCCTCTGAACCAGACCATATTTTGGAGCTGCTATTAAAAAGAAATACATAGACAAGATCACCAAGTGCGATGTGATTTAAAATATATTATGATGTATGGTGTTGTAATTGCCCATGGAAGACAAATGTTTTATTGTTTGCTCTGTAGAAAATAGTAGTGCATATTTTGAAACTTTGTAATGAGTAAAAACAATAATCTGGAATTCATGCAATAACAGATTATACCCCTGTAACAACTACATTGTTGACTGGGTATTCCGCTGTTGGGTAGCTGATCAAGCTTCCTGATTTTAGACCAAAGGTTGTTGAGCAACCTAAGAAAATTTTCATCATCATTAGTCTTTGCAGAAAGGTGTTTGAGTGTCTCTCAGAGTTCCTGTTGGGTACCATCCCTGTCACTGAACATATTATCCAGATGTTAATGTTGATATCTTTGCCAGTGTGTTTATGACAAAGGCCAAAATCTGAAAAGGCACAGACTAAACTAAATCCTTCCTTCCTTGTCAAGGCCGTGATATTGTACGTGGATAGGAAACCTAGTATTACCTCTGCAGTGGCTGTCTCGTGGATTAATAGCAGAATTTAGTCTCCCTGCATGTTAACATGCACTACTCTCGCAGCAGCAATAAATTCACACAAAAGTACCAGCAGTTCACCAAAAACATCGAGTCCTGTGCTCTCTTGATTCACCTCAGGTGCACTATGCCTGAGATTTCATATGAGTAAGTCTGCTTGATGACTAGTGCATGAGAAGAGGTATATTACTGCTTTAATTACTTATAATGAAGGATCATGGGATGGTGATGTCATCATTTTAAGACTTGCTATGTCTAAGTGCACTGCCAGGAAGAGGAAAGATGAATGATGATTTATGTACCTTGGACAAAATTCAGATAAAAACCACTGCAAAAATGTTAATTATTTGAGGTCGTTTTCTATTATATAGGATCTGTTCTTTAGAATTTTTTACAGGTTAATAGAAATGATTCAGAAGTGTTCAGCCTGGGTTGGTTTGACAAGAAAAAGCAGCAACTGTGTGGGGGAGGGAAAAGAAAGAGACAAAGGGTGTGATTTATCGACGTGCACTTTGCTATTTATGACTAACAAAGAGATGGTTCACAAATGTCTCAGACTCAAAGCTGTGATGTGTCAGAACTGCTGAGCTGGGGAAATACTACCACTAAGTAAAAATAGATTGGTTAGCAGTGGCAGACTTATCTGTAAGCAGGTCATCCCGTACTATCTATATGTGCAGCAGGCAGATCATTTTGCTACGTTAGGAGTAAGACAACTTTGTTGCAGTGTTGTCTGTTATCAATCAATTGTTTTAATTAGTTACATGATTGACTAATAAAAATCCTCACTGATTAATTGATTTTTTTGATCTGGCTAGCACTTGCTTTATTATGAGGTGATTTTTCATTTGAACTAAATACTTTATTATCAAAATGCAGAGGGTTTTTATCATTTCCGAGAGAGTGAAGGAGTAAAAGGGTGCAAAGGGAAGGAATACTGACATCTCTCAGGAAAACAAGATATTAAAGGTACTACTGATCACTGTTAGTCTGATAAAAATTTTGGAGGCACTGTGAAATAGTTGTGAGGGTCCACATATATATTTTTTTTAATCTACTGCCATTTGCCACAAATGAACATTTTTGTAATGATGAAAGTTTAATATTATAACACTTCTCCTATGCTCTGTAATAACGCTGATTGCATCATCATCCGTAGATACTGTTATATTTACTAAATAATAAACCTAATGCTTGTTTACAGTTTTGTTAGCACCTCAACTGACAGTTATATATATTTATACACACACAAATGCTCTCTGTGCTTGCTCTCTGGCAAACCGTGTTATCGTGGCTACTTCTGTGCATGTGAATTTGCTCGCCATAAAGCTGAGGCAGGCTTTGCTGCAGCTAGCAGAACCCATCACAGTAAACAGCTGATAACATTGACTTGGCTCATAAGATCCTGATTTTCCACACATGTATGTCATTATATCTTGTGGTAGTATCTATGGAGTGGCAAATATGTTATATATATCCCAGAAATCAGTTTGCAGGCTGCCTGGAATTACTGAAAGAGCAACGACCCATCTTGCATGGAGCAGTTAAGTAGCCATTAATATTAGCAATCTGAATGCATACCTAGAAAGCAAGCTGTTAACCTAAGTCTTCCGGGGGGAATGGACTGAACTGGACTACATGTAGGGTTGTAGCACTTTCAGATGCTAGGCTTTAAAGTGTGAGCCTTGAATAAAACAGAGTCTAAGTAAATCAGGTAATCAAAGCAATTTTTCCCAGCATATGGACCAGGATTCAGTTTTATTTTTCTTCATCTCAGTGGCTTATACTGCTCTAGCATGGAATACCTTTTTATTTTACGTTCCAGTGTCTGTCACTGATCATGTTGGCTGTTTCTCTTGATTGAGAAAACATTCACGCTTACTTGTCTCCATCTTGAGACGTGTTTTATTAGACTAGTGACCCAGAACATTAACATGGTAATGTGATTGAAGTCCTCCAAAGACTATTGTCAGTTTATCCACAGGCCTAGCAATGTGACTAACTCCTGCAGGATCAGAATGAGTTACATCTTTATGGTTTTCAAGGGATGGAGGTTTAAGGAGAAAACATCAAACTGACTCAAGATGAAGCAGCCTGGTAACTGATTTTCAACCATGTCAAGTAGTGGGTGCTTTGTGAGGACTGTAAGTCCCGGGGAATGAGGAATGTACACAGCAAAGCTTACCTGGGGCTCCATCCCAACTTCCAGCAGTCAGGTGAAACTTTCCTTTGTCTTCTCTTGCCTGCCAGACACTGTGGTCCACTGCACAGGTCTGTAGATATTAACTCTGAACTCTGTTCCCAGCTATGCTACTGACTCCGGGCAACTCACTTTATGTCACAGTCCACCTTTGTGGTCTCTAATAGTAAATGTGTTTTTCACTGAATCCCCTTTGAGATGGGCAATATAATTCTGAGAACAGAGAGCATGTGGTTAATGTTCATGCAACAGTAAAAAGCAATGGACACGTGAGTTATTTCCATGAGTGATATTGTATTTGTATTACAGAAAGATAACTCATAAGCTTTTTCGCATAGTAGCAACAAAAGCAAAATATGTTGTTCTAATACTTGTAGTGAGCTCTTTTTCTGACACCTAGATAGGAAGTAGTAGAAATGGTTTTGTCACAGCAGCTATGTGAATGAGAAATACGCCACCCCTCCTGAGGCACCGTACCTCTGCTCTCTGCTACCTGGTGGTTTAAATGCTTATTGTTAGCTGTAGTTTCTCAAGCCATTCAGCTATTTTAGGTAGCTAATGAATGATCTACCTTCTGCAATGAAGAGTATTACTGTTATTACTTTGTGTGTGTAGTATTTCCAACTACAAGTATTTGCTAAGCTTTAGATCATCCGTATGCAAGAGCAGTGAAGCAGATGATGTACAAAAGGGAAAACTGTCACTGCCAGATCCAGTGTTTCAGAGCATGCCCATCATACAGCAGAGATGCAGCGCAGCTGCCTCCACCAGGCTCTGAGTCTCAACTGGCTGGTGACAAACTCACTGGGTTTATTCACTGGAGACCAGTGCAGCCAGTGAAACCCTTCTACTCCTAGCTGTGGAGCTGAGGTCTCTGTGCTGTGCTGGGGGATAAACACTTGAACAGGTGAAATATTCTGTCTGGGAATGAAATTTCCTGACTCTGTTCCCTTTGCCTTTAAACTTGGTCATCACTCCTGTCCCAAATGCTGCAGACTCTAACACCTGGGGTGAGCTTTAGATGTTGACTATGTTGATTGCAAACTGATGTGAGCCATATGTGAGCTGCTTGCCAATTTGTACTGGGTCAGGGGTGGCAGCAAACCCATTTTCCCAGGCTTGTTGAGTAGCTTGGAGCAATAAGGCCACTCTTGTGGGGTCTGTCAGTGGACACTGGGACACTCTGTCACTGTTCTGTGACTTGCAGCCAGTCTGTAGTTACCCAGTACTAAAGTCTAGGAGATGATATGGACCTGGGACCCTAACTTCATCAGGAAGCTGATGCTGGTGGGCCCTATACAGGTAAGAAGCCTTAAGTCAATCCATGACATTTTAGTCAATATTGGTGTTAGGAAGGTGGCTGTTCGGCAGGTCATCGACAACAACTGAGCTTGTCCTACCTGAGGGTGTCCTGCTGGGTGACATTCACTGCTCCATTATGCAACAATGCATTTTCTTAGTTCAGGTCCTTTCACTGTGCCTCACATTAGCTTTAGTGGCCTTGTGTTTGTTAGTACAGTGTCTTCGGGGAAGCACTTGAACAGTTGTTAGCAGAACACTTACAGAGTGGAGAGAGGAATTATATAGAGAAGTATGATAAGATGTAGAGGAGCAGAAACTGTACCTCAAAGTTCAGGGAAGGAGCTGGAAGTACAAAAAAGAAAAGCTCAGAGGACAAATTTAGTGTGATCACCCAGTAGAGATGTTTTGAATTCCTACTCATGTAGGATTTCGTAGCGACATTAAGTCACCCTGCCTAAGCTAAGCTCTGAATCATCTTTATGAAGTCACTGAAGGTTTCTTATGGCTATAATCAATAGAAACTTCTTTTCAGTCTTATTTCAAGCACTTCCTGTAAGGAAAACTATTCTCAGGAGTTCTATCTCATGGGTAATCACATGAAGTTTAAAGGGATAGACATGTTGCTGATCCAGGTACAATGGCATTTCAGGATGTATTTAGAAAAGCTGGATTGGATTCACAATGAATGCACAGACCAAAATAACTTTGAAAACATCCAGCAAATTGTTTTATTCATAGTCTAGAGCAAAACTCCTAAGCTAACACCAACAAATTCAGGATCTGTGGGACACTGGTAAGTGATGTTAAAGCCTTGAAATCCAAGATGGAAGATGTTGAAGGCAATAGGTCCTTTAAGATGATTTCTGGGTTGTGATTTGGGGTTTCTGTTTAATAGCTTAGAAGAAGCTATAAAACAGAAACTCATCAGCACTAAATATTACGAACTTCGTGCTCTGATAGTGTAGTTCCAGCTGGTTTGTGCTAGAGCCTTTTATCATTTTCTGTCTGCGTAAACTTCTTCAAGTCTCCAGTGGCTTGGAAAAGAGCTCTGACAGAGCAAGCATTCTTGTTTTCAGTTTTCTGCTGAACAAAATGTCAGCAGGTGACAACCAGTGTTTCCTTAGTGTAATTAACAAGGTCAAAGAGTCTTAATCTACAGCCCTTTCTTGTGAATGTCTTATTATTCTGACACTGTTTCCTACTAGCCTCTTAGACGGTGGGTATTGAGGACTGTCAGCTTAATGTCTAACACTGTACTTCAATGCAAACTGCTTAATTTAATGTCCTCTTATCTGTGGAATTTCGTTAAGAATTACTGTGTTAGGTGTGCAAAATAACAGAAGTAGATTCACCAAAGGCAATTTCCCACCTAGCTTCTTTGAAGACTCTATCAAGCCAGTCTCAGGTGCGCTTAGCCAGTGCTTTTCTGTGTTTTCTGGTCAGTGGCATAGGAAGATATGTATGCTTTGTTTCAGAGGTAATTTTTGTGTGTGCCATCAATATATAATGTTTTCTTTAATCTAGTTTGACATTAAGCATCTTCTCCATTGTAGAATTACAGCACCCCTTGAAACAAAGCAAGTACAACACCTCTACCATATTTTCCCAATAGACTTGGGACTGTGGTCAGCAGACTGCACTAAAAATTCTCTCTAAAATAATATATAAGTAGTTACTATGCTATCGGGAGTCAAACTGTGTTATGAAGGGAGTCATCATCAGTTCAGGCTGCTTCTGTGGCCCCACTGCAACTTGGGGCACCTTCAGGAGAACCCACCTGCCAGTGTGACAGGGGACTGCATTCCCTGGCTGCAACACCCAGTATGTCAACCACCCTACAACTCTCTGCTCTAGGATTTTATTTCTTATAGTTTCCATTATCAGCAGTTAAAGTGATTGCAGCTTTTTATAAACCAGGCATCCCTTTCATTCAGAGATGTCCTATGCAAAGCATTTGCTGAGGAACCAACATCAAAAAAATTAAGACAAAACCACCTTCCCCATGGGAGCACTTCCTTGGTACCTGTTGATGAAACATGTCAAGACACTCTAAATTGACTTCTTGGGTTCACTGCACGGGTTCTCTTTCAATCGCAATCATCTGTCCTGTCTGTGCCTTAGTGGTATGTATTTTGTTACTCCTTCAACAGCTGATTTATTGATGGAGAGACCAGCTGTGCCTAGTTTACATGAGATGTATTATAGGAGGGCTGAAAAGGTCTGGTTTAACTTAGAAATATTGGAGCTGTAAAAATATTGATTGCAAGTTGACAGAGCATTGATTTACCTCATTTCTGTTTACCTGGGTCAGTCAAACTAGTTTCTCCAAGGTGTTAACTGAGTAATGTTCCAGTGTAACAAGTGTAATGGGGGGGGGGGGGGGGGGAGAATTG
>VZTL01011846.1:70273-89564 GCA_013400535.1 Scopus umbretta
CCCCCTCCCCCCCCCCCTTTTTTTTTAAATCTGGCTGCCACAGACTCTATTTCTGTTTGTACTTTTATAATTTTTCCAATAATTTATTACAGCCTTGTCTCCTGGTATCATGTAGTTAGGTGGGAATTTTTCACTTTATCGAAAAATTCTGTCCTTTGTCTCCGCACAGGAAATCTTGGCATCATGGCTTTGACATCCTAAGTACCTGACAATTAGAAAGCAAATTAGAAGAAACTATGCAAGTCTCTGTTTAGGCTTTCAGAATTTGCTTGTTCACAATACAACTTCTAGGAGACAATAAGGGAAAGGCATGTTATTTAAGTATTTATGTTGGTAATCTGAAACTCAGTTTAGCTTGAATATAGTATTATGTGTGTCAGAGTAATAAGGAGACTGGTATTAAGGACTTATTTTATAAAATGTTCTGTTGCTAAAAAAAAAAAAAAATCCCTTTGACAGAAGACTGTGGGTTTTTTTTTCCCTCCTCTGTTAATCCTTGGTAGTGGTGATACTGTAAGAATTACCACATGGAGTCACACTAAAAGTCGATCTAGTCCAGTGGCCTATTTCTTGACGATGACTGGCAGTATCCAGTTTTGACCTTTGTACTTCTTGGAATGCAAACGATAATAACAAGAAGCTTAGGAAATGATGTTTTTTAAGAAAAATGGAAATGATTGGCAATACTTATTCACAAAGACAAGACAACTGAGAAAGCACAGGGTTCCAAATTTTCTGTTTATGCAGAAGTATTATAAAGGTGGATGTAATGGTGAAATTGGAGTAATGGTAGAAACAAGGCACATGGGGCTTATGTCATAGCGAGTAAAATTCAGGAAGCATCTTGTAACAGGGAGCTACAGGAACCAGTTTTCTGCAGTCACTGTTACTGGGAGTATCTTAAGAACAGGTGGGACAGCAGTGTATGGATGTTGCTTATGTACAGTCAGTCCTGCCGAGTTAGATGACCTCTGTTGGAAACTTTTGACTTTGTCTTATGGTTTTGTGTGTAGGGTGTAAGAAATAGGACAAATGCAGCCTTTGTATGTCTGCTTAAGTTAATGCCTGGTGTTTGATCAATCAGGGCTCTTGATAACTTGAATCATGATAACTTGATATGATCAAGTTATCATGATAACTTGATCATGATAACTTGAATCTCTGGTCCATGCAATTTGAGACTTGATATCAAAATACTTATTGTTAATCATCAACAGCTGAATAGACAGGAGCTAGATGCCTCTGATGTCAACATGAGCTTCTGGAGTTTCTGGTTTCCAGAATATCCCTAGGGATATATTTGATATGTGGTAGTCTTTGTCCTTCTAAAAATCGAGTTCTAATACTGTGCTCAGCATTCTCAAATCCCAGGCAATGAGTTGGGGACCTCACACTGGCACTGAGCATTTCCAATCAGGGCCTTGAAAAAGTCTATATACTTATGGCCTAACCTTGTCACCCAGAAGAATACAGGGAGTGCTGTTTTCTTCAGACAGAAAGGGAAATGCACGGGAGTGACAATATTTGTTGAGGTAGACACAGGATTTGAGGATCCATTTTCTTAAGAGTTAAACTGGATTTATGGTTTGGTAGGCAATTTTTATTAAATGAGAATTTAATGATAGCAGAAAGACCATGAAAAAATCAGTGCTGGGATTATAACTCCACTGTCAATATTTTCCACCCTAAATCCTAAATTGCAGTTGCCAGGACTATTTATCTGTCTTTGACTTCTGCTGCTGAGAACTCTTCCCTAGTTTTCCCTTTTATCAATGCAATATTTTGCTAGATTTTAATCTTTGAAGAACTGCAGCTTGTATTTTTTCATTGTTGGTTCCATTTCACAGTTAGTATCTTTTACTGCAATAATGCATTCATTGTAATTCCACATCATTTTCAAATTAAGGGTTTACATTTAAATGTGCTTAATTTCAAATGGGGTTTGGGGCATGATCTTAACGGCTGTTGGTTGGTAGTACTGGTCTCATGGAAGGGACTGATAAGGGTTTCTACAAAATAAAACTTGGGGGGAATGTGGCACAATCCTATAATGTTACCCAATTTCCCCTTCTGAGAAGATTTTCATTTACCCTGTATGTGCCAGCATGGCATAACAATAGGTTGTAGCCCCTTCTGAATGCAAGATAGAGGCAGAAAATCACTATGAAGAAGAAAGAGACTATTATTCCTCCTTTCCAAGGACTGAATTGAATCCTAGTTAGTCTTGATTTAAAGCAGAATGGTTACCCTGTCACCTTTTCTGGCATTTGGACAGAAACCTACAAATGTGTGGAGCTGCCATTGAAAATGAAATTGCACTGGGCTATGTGATTACCTTTCCAAACATCCTGATAAAGAGTGCAGACACTGTCACAGCATCTGTGATTTTTTAGACATGTGATTTTTGTCTGGGAGGAATGTTTTGTTTGGATTTTTTTTTTTCCACATCTAGCTTTTGAATAGCTTGTGAGTACCATCAGCCTCGCAATAGAATGAAAACCTTGAGCCCTAACTCCTTTTTCATTAATTAAAATGATAGGAAAGAGCATTATTGTCACAGAGTTGATTTCAAGAAACTGCAGAACACCTCATCTTTCCCTTCTCACAAGAGACACCTTCTTTTAGCAACTTTAATTATGACTGCCCTTAGATATCACTAGATAGTAGAAGCAGATACACCCATGTATCATGGAGTACGTTGCCTAAATTGTTAATAACGCTGACTTTTTTTTGCAAAGACCTGCCTGTACCTTTTTTGTTGGAAGCCCATGCGTAGCTAGGGTTAACCAAAGCCCCCAAATGTAGCCCTGCTTCAAAAGAATGAGCTTAAAAAAAAAAAAAAAGTTGTAAAGTTGATGTTAAAATGCATGTTTCTTTTCTGTTGCTAATGTCAGATCTATTTAATGAGGGAAGCCAGACCAAAGTGTAGGGGAAATCAGGAAGCTGTCAGTGCAGAAAGTACTGTCAAAAGCAGAATGGGCAAGATTTGCATGTAATGGTTCACCAGTGCATTTAATGGGGTCATAGTCTTTTCTAGCATCACTTAATGAAGATTGGGTTTTCCTTTAGATTTCAGGTAACCTGTAGACTGTAAAATAATTAAGACGAAAATGAAATTGCCACTATTCTTAATAGTGGGTGGGTTTTTCTTTCCTTTTAAAGATGTTATATTTTCTTCTGGAAAGCATATTGAAACTAGTTGCTGTTCTTTCTGCCATGGTAACTTCTCCCAACATCAAATAATGAAAGCCAGATTTGATGACAACTTCCAGAGTTTGCAAATTACTTTGGAATAAAAACTGTAGAAGGGAGGGATCGCTCCATTTATCTCAATGAGACATTAACACTGAAGTCTTAAAAAGTAATTTAAATGTGGTCATTGGCAACTCTCTCATTGCCGATCATTTTAGTAGAGCTGTCTGGATAAACAAGTTGCCCATCTGGATTGTTGTGGGAAACAAATGGCCAGTGATGGGCATCATGGTCACTGCTAGAGTTAGGTCAATATTTAAAAGGGTCTTCAAGCCCTCGGCAAAGACAATCTAGCGATCCTGCCAATGGAGTAAGACACAGAAATTTTGCAGTGGCTCTCTGTCTTAAATACCTATGGTTGTTTTTCAGTAACGAGATGTTGCATGGTAATATATGAAGTGGGAGGTTGCATACTAACATAGAATGAGTATAGTAGAAATTAAATATTCCATATGGAGTGTTTTTCTGATTTCATCTCACTGAATAATGTTACTGTTATTTTGAAAATGCTGGGGAAGAATCAGGTGCATTTAAGGCGCTTTGCATTAGCAGGAGTCTGGATTTCTCATTATAAAATTAAGAGTCCACTTGTCAAGTACACAGATAAATATGTGCAATTATATTTGGTTTTACTCTCTCTGGAGTGGTACTTCTTAAATTATGGTTTAGTTCAGTATGTGATCCAGAGATGTTGGTGGTCTTTCTCTTGGTGTCAGTGTTCCTGTATTGTGCCTCTGGCAGCTGAATATCCATGGGAAAACATGTTACATTTTGATCACTGGTTCTCCAGCTGTGGGCTTCATGCTACTGATGGCCTCTCAACCATAGTAAAGATCCGATAAGCCATATTAAACAACTGTTTCAGTAGTGCTTGCAGTTTAAACTGTGATGATAAACATGTATCTTGTCGTAAAAGAGAGGATGAGGATTGAAGGACGTGCAGCAAGATAAAATGCCAGGACCCCCTGTTGTAGGTGATGATATTCCATAACAAAATTTTTGTTAAACAATTTTGAACACGCAGCTGCCCCTCCTCTTCTCCCCCCCCCCCCCCTTTTTTTTTGGGGGGGGGATGGAGAGGGGTGGTTTTGTGTGAAAAAACTTGTGTACGTATTTAACAGTGTAGGAATATAAGCCAATTGAAGAAAAAAGTCAAAGCAAACAAAAACTTCTGACTGTCAAATGACTAGAGGGCATTTGTTTGCTGCTGTTCTTTAGGCACACAAAAAGGAATGTAAAGTAACTTTCTGAAACAATGGACATTTTCATTCTAGGAAGCTTAAAAATATGTTGAAAAATAAATTTAGAATTGAGCCTTTTTCCAAATACTAAAGGTTTGTCTAGTCTGTCTGCAGCTGCCAGGTTACTTGGTTTGTTTAAATAAGAAATTTGTAAAGTAAGGATTAATCTGATTGATCTGTAAGGTAAGGATTTCCTCTTTGTACACATAGGCCTGTCAGATCTGGGCCAGGACAGTTCTGGGCACTGACTGATGTCGTCCTTTGTATGTAAGATTTTAGCAATGGTCGATTAACACCTCTTCCTGTCAGCAAAGCTGGATACATTTGTTGAGTGAGAAAGTGGTGGGAAAAGAAACTACTGTTTCTTGTCATACTGTCCCAACTCCCCATAGCTGTGGTATTAAGCCCTGCTTCCCTCGCGCTCGGTATGCAGAATGAATGAGCCTCTTTAGTATGACTTCTGTTTTTATAGTTAACTGAGCTTTGAAATTGTCTCCTAAATCATCCTTGCCAATAGCATTAACTACCCCTTTGCTGGTAGTAAGAGATTATTCTACAGTAAGTTAAAGGGTAACTCATCTTCTTTTGTGATGACAGGAAACATGGAGGGATGTAAAAGATAATGGCTAATTCAAAGCAGATCACTCTGCTCTGCTTCTGGAAATCCATCAACTCGGTTCAAACACAGATCTGAAATTTTGCAACAAACTTTGAAAGCTCCTTCCCTTTTGCTCCTTCAGTAAATTGTTATCTGGGGGAGGATGATGCAGATGCCCTTGAATTATGATGCCTTTCATTACGAAAGGGTGAATTGCACATTAGCCTGGCATTCAGAAGCATGAGGGATTCAACCACTGTGCTTTTGCTGCTTCAGAAAAGGTAAGAGAGAGATGCATGGTCGATAAGTGATGTGGTACGAAAGAAAGGTCTTTATCGCTTCTTCTCCTTTTGCAGAAACAAACCCCTGAAAATACATCCTTTGGAAATGTACCCAAGCAGAGATGAGTCATCCCGGCTGTATGGCTGGACCAGGTAGTGAGGCGACAGGGGCAGGTGGAGCAGTGGAACAGCAGGTGAATTGATCCTTGTGTAAACACCTGTGTTTGCTTTTTTTAATTTTCTTTTTAAAGGCAGCTGCAGCAAAGGAACAAGAAATTCTAATGTAATAACAAGCCATAGAAGGATATTTCAGAGAGGCAATTCTTTTAGAAACAAACTGTATCTAGTTCTCTTCATATGACAGTTCCATCCATACCTCCTCGTTCATCACCTGGGGTTGCTTCTGACACGCAAAAGCTAGTTGTTTTCTTTGACAGCCGGATTGTTGCTGTTGTCATTAGCTGCTTCAGAGTTGTTATTTATTGCGGGCGTGGGGGTGGGATCAAGAAAACATTCCTGCTAAGTTTCGACTCGGTCTAGATCAAGAGCATTACCCCTTGATTTACTGTGTTCTTCTGGAGCAAGGCATCATGCAAGACCTAGAGCGAAGCACATGAAAATTCAGGATCAGTCTACTTGCTGATGGGGAAATGTAGTGGTGAAAACACTGCTTTTAGACTGGAGCAAACCACTCTAAACACTCCGTAAAACCTTAGAAAACGCTGTGTCCGAGACAAGTTTAGAGAGCCACCTAGTCTGAGAGACTCTGTTTGAAGACAGGGGCAAAGACCAGATTCTCCTCTTACAGCTGCTCTTAATCTTTGAGTATAGAAGTAATTTACTTAGGTAGCATTTAGGTATGACAGTCACAAACACTATAAAAAATCATGAAGTAGGTTGTTTTTGCTAGACTATGATTATAATTACTCACAACTCTTGATATGTATCATGTACTGTGAACCATTTTTTAATTTCCGGACAACAGTGCAACTTAAGGTATCTTTCTTCATCAAGCTGTTTGATTTATTAGAAAACTGCTAGATCCGTGTATTGAAAACACTGTTAATGATTGTCGTGTATCATTCCTACTATGGAAAAAGTGAGAGACATGGTAGCTTGTGTGTGTTGAAATGTGAACGTGTATTTTATTAACATGCTATACATCTCTCTATATAAGCTCTTTCAAAAATAAATAAAGGAAATATTCAGTACCATCCTTCAGAGACACTGTAAAGAATGAGTAGGAGTTGCCTTACTAAAGTAGTCTTTCTTCCTATACTGCCACATGGAAAAGAGCTTTATTGAAAATAGAGAAAAAAACATTAAGGAAATACAGATGTACAGTGAAAACCACTATCACATTATAGGTACACTATTTAACAAACACCTTATGGAAAACAATACAGTATGCCAGCAAGGCTGCTTTTATTTTCCAATATTTCTTTAGAAGCTAATCGACAGTGTGCTTGATAAAATTATTCTCGTTGTGATAGATGTATTTCTATTACAAGTAAATTTTACTAAATTAATTCATTAGTTTCATTTGAGAATCAAGCGGTTCTTTGATGCCAGTATGTTAAAGGGTTAAGGAAAAAAACCAAAAGTAAATCAATAAATGAACTAGTAGGAAATAAGATAGCCATCCACCAAAAAGAGTTTAAGTTTTGTCCAAACATTATGATAAGCTCTGCTGCCTTCAGAGGGCTTGGATCAATCCTTATGACTCACCCCCTTAAAATAAAAAAATAAAAAAATAATTAAAAAAAAATTTAAAAAATCCCTGAATGTTTGTACCCACAAACTTATTATCCATGATAGATCAGGGAAGGATACTTTGCACAAGGTTGGCTATTGTCTGAAAAGTTCATAGGTGTTTAATAAAACAAGTAATCAGTATATTTTTCTTGCAAGGATATACTTGTTTTTTTCCAGATAGTACGCTTGCATGCTTTTGACTTGTAGTATGGTTCAGGCGTTTTTTATTGGCAGCTTTCATGATTTATGGCTTGCTGAGTGACATTTTATTTCCTATTCAAGGTAGTAACAGCTCAGATTCTTCACTTAATCACTTTTATAAGTAAAACTGATGCACTGGATGTTTATAGAGCAATTTTCAGGCCAGGGTCTTCGAGATATTCAAATTACCAAGAAAACCATGTGGACAAACACAACCTGGTGCATGCAGATATATATGAGTCAGAGAAGATTAAAGAAGGAGGCTGTAGCTGTAATGTCTAGACTAGCATTTATGACTTCTAATACACAGCTAATATGGGGCTGTTTTTTCAAACAGAGGTGTTCAAAGGGAGCTTAAGGTCTATTATGAATTTTCCCCTTGTGATAGAAGTGAAATAACTTTGGATAGGATCAATCTTTGTGGATTTCAGCTGCAAAACACTCATTAAGTTCAATTTCACCTTTTGTGTTGGTTTTGAGACCCTGTCAGAATTTCATTTGACACAGAGTGAGCAGTAAGTTCATTGAGGAAACACAAGAGTTCTAGAAATGGTGATTGCTGTTATAGTCCCATGGTATGTAACCTGGCAGGACAAGTGTCTGTGCCCAAAGACGCTGTAGTTCATATCTCTGTGTTCATGATTAGATTTAATTTCTTAATAAAAACATTAAGTGTGATTTAGGGAAAACACTGTAGTGTCAGATGATTAGTGGAGGAATGAAAAGATGTGCTCGTACTGGAAATCAGGCGCTTTCGTCTGGTTTTGAGGCATACAATGATGAATATGATGCTGCTGATCTGCATTTTTCACTCTTAGCCTTAGCAGCAGAGGAATGCTTAAGAGCCACGTGAATATAAATGCCTTAGAAAGAAAACTAGTGTAGATATCTGAAGGCAGGTTTGTTCGTACTTTGGAAAATAAGAACAACTTGAATGAACAGGTTATTATCAGAGCTTTTGCATACCAGGATTCTTTATGTGGAAAAGAATAACCGACATGATCTCATGGGATTCTAGCTGCTGAGAGGGCATCACAGTGGCTTGTCAAGAAGTGCTTGACAGGCTGCAGAGGACCAAATGTCAGATGAGGAGTTGGGAAAAATGGTTTCCTTGTCACTTCAGTTCTTGGCCAAATCTCTTCCATTTCACCCTTTATTTCCTCCAATTTATGGCGCTAGAGATCCAATATTGTAAAAGCTCTTTGTGGTCTGTGAATGGAAAAGTACTCTTAGTCCTAGTAACTAAATAATACAGTTTTCTTGTTTGCTATTTTCAAGCATTGCAGTAAATTTTTAACCATTTCAGCATACAGCTTAGTGGAAAACCTTGGTTTTGTTTCTCTTACAGAGATATTTCTTATAAATTTCATCATGTGAGACACTGCAACATTGCAGGAATGGTGGAAAAAGACAAATGCTGTTAATTCCGCCTTTCATTGGTTTAAGTAGGATGTTCTCTTGGGTACTTCTTTCATTTGGAAGAATCAGGCAGTACTTGTGCCTATGGTATGATGATGTTTGTTTAAAGCCAGAATTCCAAATACATTTGTTGGCTTTTCTCCTGAAATATGACTGTAGCAGGGACATGGATACCTTAGAGAGCTAAATATCCTGCAGTCTGGTTTGCTACTGATGTGCATACATAATTTCCACTGACAGTAATGGGAGTTACATGTGTATAGAAAGCAAAACAGACCCTTAAAAAATGTTGGTCAAGTAATAAAAGCTAGTCTAAAGAGAGTGTGGAAGTAGGGAGTGGGAGGGTGACTTTTTTAACTTGCCTTCTCTTTCACTTATCCTCACTCTGCTAATGTTAGCTTAATATTACTTTTATGGATTCACCCCTGATTTATTACAGTATGAGAGGTAAGATGAGATCCATGTCCAACAGGCAAGCAGAAGATGACTTTAAAGTGCACTTACTCTAAAGAGAGAGAAAACTGAAGAGGCTGGAAAAGGTTTCCCCTTCCCTGCTCCCGAAAGAATTGAAGAGAAGTTTTCCCATGCAGTGGTTGTACAGTGGAAGAGTCTGCCACGCTGGTGTGCTGCTACATATCTCTCGCACAGTAGCAAACAGTAGTGCCGCCTCTGTGCTGCCAAGGCTCCGGGGGCAGCTGCCCTGCCTGCGGAGCCCCCGTGCAGCCGAGGTACTGGCACCGGCGCACGGCACGCCGACCGCAGGGAAAGGGCTTGGGTGTCCTCAGCCGCTGCGGCGCCCGGGGACTGGGCTTCGTGCCTTGCTCCGGACCGGGGCGCTGCTCTGCCTGTGTAAGTCAGAAATGAAAACTTAAACTTCTCTTCAACAAAACAAACCAGCAGTCCCGCATCCCAGTAGCATTCAGCGTCCAAAAGGTAAAGCCGTCCATCCCAGTGTATTTATTGGGAACTTCACTGCCCTTTGCATAATAGATGTCATTTTGGGCTCTGAAAACAAGAAACATAACTGCGATGGATGCTGTCAGGAGTTTTGAGCGGTTTTCTCATGCTTCAAATGAGAAGGGAGGAGCAAATTCCTGGATAGTTAGACCTGGCAATCTGTAGTCGATCCCCTAATTAAATTCTCTGCAACCAGTGTGTTTTCATTGTTAATCAACGGACATTTGTCCTCGGAAGAAACTAACCCTGGGGAGTGTAAGAAAGGATAAAACTGTTGAGAAATCTAAATGTTACACAAAAGGCATAAAAATCCAATGGCCTTTTTTCGAAATAGCTGAACATCATGGCATCTTAATAAAGGGAGTGCTAGAATATGTTCTCCTAATAAACCTCAGTAAAACCTCTAAAAATAACTACACAGATATATTCTAAGTTGATTAGCAGTAATTGAACTGACTTAATGTAGTTGGATGATGTCATGTATAATATTCCTCTGAAGTAATTTCTGTAGACAGGCCATTTGAAGTTCTCTTGCAGCCAGCATAAACATCTTCATGTTGCTAAACTGAGCGCTCAGACTAAAGCACTCAGTGGGAGAGCTCTGACATCTGACTGTTTTATCTTGTTTCATTGAGCTACTGTGGCTTGCCTGTTAGAAGCAGCTTTGCAATGACAAATATCTCATCCTTGTTTTAGTGAAAATGTGGAAACGATATAATTGTGTAACTATTTAGACTTCTTAGTTGTAGAATAATAAATGTTAAAGGTGGAAAGGACCTTTGAAACTGCCTGGTTTCAAAGTTTCCCTGCAGTATGCATTTCCAATGTTCTGTCCAACTTGGTTCAACCTGTCCCAAGCAATGGGGACTGTTCTACAGTCTAATTCATCTCACTAGAAGGAAGCTTGGAAAACTATTTTTCCAGGTTTTAGGCTTGGTTTTGCATCTGCTTATACATTTCCTTGTTTATCTACTTTTGTATTTTTGCAACCTTTAAAACTTGTAGTTGGTTAATGGACGTGGTATCTTCTTCCAAAATTTTTGTAGCTTGGATTGCTGCTTTTGTCGAACAAAACCTCTCTTCTCTGTGCACTTAAACGACATGTCAGTTGGGACAGATGCATGTCTTACAGGTTTGAAGAGCTGCTGGTAAAAGCATTGTCTTCCTAGGAGTGGAATGCCAGTAGGACAGGGATTGACAGATTTTGGAATCTTTCTGTCTCTTAAAGACAAGTCTTAGTCATTCAAATAAGGATTGAACCTATAGCATTTTCAGAGAGCCTGACAATGCCATTTTTATGTGCAACAGTGCACTCTCTATTCATCAAGGAAATGACCGCAGAAATGTGTACCCAGCTGTCTCCATATCAGTAGCATCTATGCATAGCAGCTGCTGATGTTTGCAATGATCATTTCCTATCAGACCCTTCTTATTTTGGTGGATAAGCATCAAAAAATCAAGTTACAATCTTGGAACTCAAGGACACCTAAGAGCTAAGTTCAAAACTATTTCAGTAATACCATGGTTGCATTGCCTTAATCCATGAAATTTAAGCCACCATTGGATGATGTTCCCTACATGACAGGGAGCTGTGCAGTATGCACTGCATTCCTTGTCCTTGCGTATCCGCTGCAGCAGCAGCCCTGGTCTCAGGTCGCTTAGACCAGAGGAGCCTCTGAGGCCCCTCAGCACCCTGAAGACCCCGGGTTACTTCCACATGCTGCGTGGGAGCAGGGTGCTCACATCTCCTCCAGTTGCTCAGGAGATGCCCGCAGTGCTCACAGCGGAGTGTGCCTTGGCCATTAGCAGATATCATCTGAGCAAAGTTCTGCTCTAATGCTTTGATTTTCGGTTGTTATTTTTAAATCTTTGTATCTGCTTTCATAAAGAGACTTTAAATTTTTTTTTTTTTTTAAAAACATCTTTTTTGTACAACTTTACAAGAATCACAGCAAGAGAAGAGATGATATTGTGGCCAGGGCTTTAATCTATTATTTATTAGTCCTCAGTTAAATGAGGTGCCTGTGACAAAGCAGGGTGTGTGGTTTTGGTTAAGTCCCCTGGGTCTGCTGGTATGCAGTGTATTAGGACTGTCAATGCAAAGCACTCTTAGAGAGGAACTTTGCATTTGGATAATACTCCTTCCTCCCCCTTAGTACTTCCAGCTCCTTTTTGCAAAGGAAATTATACCCTTAAAGGCACAGATTGTAGATGGATTAGGTCTGTAGCAAAGACACACCTGTGTTAGAGATTTTACCTGATGGATGTAGTTTGGCCAGCAAAACCCATTTAGATATGGTCCTTAATCTCTCTGTGCCCCACTTCTCCAGGTGTAAAATGGGGATAAGATTCTTGACAACTCAAGGACCAAGCAGGAATGCATTAAAACATG
The DNA here is from genome assembly GCA_013400535.1 of Scopus umbretta. Lineage (NCBI taxonomy): Eukaryota > Metazoa > Chordata > Aves > Pelecaniformes > Scopidae > Scopus > Scopus umbretta. The sequence continues at coordinate 82,370 of VZTL01011846.1, forward strand.
GTGAGACCACTTTGTGCTACAGTGATTGGGTGGGATTCTGTAATGAGGAGATACTATTTAACATTTATGTTTTTAGGGGCTTGCAAACACTACTCCACATAGAAGCCACACCATGTAATTTGTGTTCATTATTCTATGAAAACCTTCTGCAAGGAAGAAACCTTTTGCATCTTAGAATAGCTTATAGCTGTTGTAGAACTGCTCGTTCAAACTGCCCCCTGCTTTTCTGATGGGCAAGTAAATATCAACCTAGTGTTGGAAATGCTTTTTCTTGTCCTATGTCAGATGTTGTGAAAAGAGCATAAGGTCTGTGAAAAGGGATAAAAGAAATATGCTGGGGGTTTAAAAACTTTGCACTACCAAACAAATACGAATGCATAAACAAACATGACTACTTCCACCCCCCTACCCCCCCCCCCACTGTTCACATGTTATTAAATCATAGGAGTATTCATCCAGTCGGCATGAGAAGTATTTGATCATTTTGTGCTGTTGGGGTTCAGGCAGGAGGAAATGTGGTCTGGGAGACGTTGGACAGTGAGGTCCTTTGCGGATATTTTGGTCCTTAAAGTAGCAGTACCCCCTCAGACACTTGTCAGAAGTGTATTTTTTCAGTAACCTTAAAGCTATCTTTCAATGAACGTTAATTCTTTGAGAACATAAGTAATGTACTGAATACTTACAGGGGATTCTCGGGGCAGGAACGAGACTTAAACTCAGATTTATCTTTTTTCCAACCACATGACAATGTACACAACCAAAGGAAGATGAAATGATCTAGCCAACAGTGCAGGATGATCCAGGAGGCCACTCTAAGCAAGTGCTTTTTCAACCAGTTGTTAAGAGTTCCCAGTCCAGGCTTTGCTTCCCAAGCCTTCTCTGTTAGATCAGTGACTTGGAACAGTGATCAGTGCGGTGGGCTTCTCATTTGCATGGTTTCCTGACAGGATATAACTTCCTTTATTTCTAAGTGCCGATAAAATCAGAACTCAATTGCTACTCTCCCAGCCTAGCCATGTATTGGCAGGATACCTTCATTTTCTAAGGTGTTTAGGCTGATACTAGAATGTCTCTAGTGCAGCTCACGTATCTTCTTGACAAATATGCTAATAAACTATTAATATATTTTGACCATCTTTTTTTCCCATTAATAATATCGACCCAATATCAACAAATTAGCTTAGTACTGAAGTTTCACTGTTGGTTGGTTTTGTTGTTTTTCTTTGGTGACTTTTTTCCCCCCAGTTCTGTGAACAGCTGTAGTAGTTGTCCTTACATGGAAAGCTGGCAAATTTGTAGTCGTTACAAATTTAGTTCAGAGATCAAAACCTAAAAAAGGGGAGGAGTTCAGCAGTATGCTTCCCATGTTTTTAAGAATGTATAGGAAAATACAGACAGAAAAATTCTGTTATTGAAGTAGTATATATACTGATTAGGAACATACTACTAATAATATTAGGCGTACTAATTGATGATTTGTATTTGTGGCCACCTAACTGTACAATGGTATCTTTTGTACGATACCCTGCTAGAACTGTAATCTTTGCAATCACCTAAAAGTTTTAAGGAAAGTAAAGAACAAATTCATTGAGTAGAAGAGCACATAGAATATGGCACTTGCCTGCTCGATCTGGTGTTGTAGTATCAATGAGGATTGATTTAGTGGTATTTTCCTCATAAGAAACGTTCAGGGAAGCAGTTTCCCATTTTTTCCTAGTACATTGTCCAGGAAAACAGAATTGGAATTAATTCTGTTAAAGTTGTTGGAAAAATCATGGCTGCTTTCCTCCTGGAAAGAATAATGGCAAATTTCATTGGGACATCTGTTTGGTTATTTGAAGGAAAAAAAAAAAATGGCATTAAGTTAACTTGATTTTTTTTTTTCAGAGTGGTTATTTTAAATATTATTTGATTGAAAAAAATATTTTGGATTTTAATTAAAAGTACATTCAGTGCTCCTCTGGTTGCACATGTTAATACACATGCAAAGTAATAAAAGGCTGTTGTTGTCTTACTTAGCTGCTCCTTTGTGACACGGTTTTATTCCATTCATGGGAGAATAAATAGAGAAAAATGTAATAATAAATCAAACTTTATTGTGGTTAAAGCCTTAAACATTGGAAATCATCTGGAATCTGTGATCAAACTACCAACCCACTATTATCATTATTTTAAGTACCCATTTGCTGTTTCCATGTAAATAATGATGAGCAATAGGGAACCGCTATGTTACTTAACATGTTTTTTATCAATTTTTCCTTTTTCTGAGAATTAAAAAATAAAAAAGCGGGGGGGGGAGGAGGGCTGGAGCTGAGTATCTGGATGTAATGCAGACTTGGATTAAGTTGATATTTCCATTTGGAGTGTTCTGAGGAGTGAAGTACAGACACAAATTAAACTGTATGTAAATTCAGCCTTTTTTTAAGGCTGAAGCAAAACAGGGGTTAAGATTTTTTCATGTGTGTCTCTCATTGTGGTAATTTCATGAAATTGCTCTGCAGCTGATCTGGGCAGGAAACCAAACCTCTCAGTCTGAAGTCTGAACCAGATCTGTAACTCTGAGAGCAAATTTGTGTACATGGAACTCAGTATCACCTCTTCACTCATTCCAAAAATTTTTAATTAAGGCATCTTTTTTAGCTCACTTGTACTTTCAGAAGCTTATTCCCACTAGTTTGCTAATCTGCCTCTGTTTCTTGCCTTTACCACATTTATGTAGCAAATTATGCTCAATATAAAAATACATTAAATCATCTGAAGTACTTTAAATTTCACATGATCTGACCAACCAGAATAATGTGTAGATGCTTATAACATGTTTTCAAAAACTACTTCACAAAAATAACTTGGCAATGTCCAAACTCACGATGCCTTGGAGCAAGAGGTCTCTGTATTTTCTGGAGTCAGTGTTATCAAACTGTAATGCAGATAAATCATCGGAAATTGTAAGAGTGCAGTCAACCTACTAAAATATTCTCTGAATTCCTCCTTACATGTTTTCTGAATGCTTCTATTTGAAGGTGAGAAAGACATGTGGTAGCTATGTAGCCTGACTTTTGAACAGCCTGTGGTTGCAGTTCCCTGAACAAATTGTTGCTTTTCAAGGTCTATTGTCATGGTGGAGTTTGTTTTAGAAGAACAACTAGTTTAGGTTTTGAAAAGTCATAATGGAGAATCTGTATTATATCCAGATAAGGTTTTCCATTGTTAACTTTGTGCTAAAAATTTTAATCCTATTTCTCTAGCTGTGCACACCCAGCTGTTGGTTGTGCTTAATCTTGATTTACTAGTTTCCAGTATTTTGTTTTGCCTTGTAGTTTCTGATGGTTTCTGTTGAGTTATCCATTAATACATCTTTGACATAAAAGCACATTCATAGTTTTTCAGTGCAACTGCCCGATTAAATGTTGTGTTTCCTCCATGTGCTATTTTGTAGGTATCCGAACAGACTGTAGAGGATTTGGGTTTTTTGTCTGTTGTTTGAAGTACAAGACCTGTAGTTTGTTCATGAGGAGCATGAGGCTCAGGGTTGCAGATTAACCAGCTGCACTGCCTGCATTCATGTGGTCACAACCTTCCAAATTTACCCCATCATGAGAGGAAGAATTAATTATAGTCCTAATTGACTGTTTCCTTGGGTATAAGCAGGAAGGAACTGCTAGGAGGCAAAGTGATTAATCAGTTAAGATAGTTACATCAATCAAATGTGTGAGAAAGTTCATCATCCCAAAGGCATAGTGAGGTAATGTCAAAATACAAAAGCCATCAACTCTTTAAGTGGGGGTTTGCTGTGTTTCTTTTGTTAGTTTTGAGAGGAATTGCAAAAAATAGAAATAAAAATACATGCAATTGACCCAGTCTGTGCTCGACAGTCTGTCCAGATCATTGAGGAAGAGGTAATACAGCAAGCTGTTCTCTTATCAGACATTGCATGTAGTCCTCATTAAAAGACCTTAGCATATGTTTTTCATGCAGATGAACAAGTCACATGTATCTCCCAAACAAACAACTCGGCGCTGCAATCTCATCAATCCTGTCAGTTGTGCCAGTGAACTGGAGCCTCTTCGTTGCAGCCTCGGTGAAGCACTACCCACAGAGCTTGATCTAGTGAAACCATAAAGCTTTAGCTCGCAGCTGGCAATGCCTCATAGTGCTCCGCATGCTTCCCCCAGCTGCTGGCCCTTCCTATCCCAGGGAACATGTGGCACTTTAAGGACAAGTGAAAAACTGCCAGAAAATTCCCTTGAACCATGATCGTCTTCAACAATAAGCCAGTAATTTTGGCTTATTGTGGTAGACTTGGTTGTAAGCAGTAGCTTGTAAAGAACAGTTAAGTTTTTCTAGCTATGGCTGGCAACCTGTGTCAGGGAGAAGAAGAGAAAGGATGGGTAACCGCTCTTCTCGCTTGCACTGAGTGCCTTTTGTATGGGGCTAGGCGCCACAGATCTGGGTTGTCCATACAGCCTTTCTGCTGGGCAGAGTCAGTTTAAACTCAGCTCGCTCCTTTAGTCGTGCAGAGTTCTGCAATGCATTGGCACAGCAGAGGTGGCGGTGCGGGAGGGGAAAAGATGAAACGTGGGTGAGAACTGCTTTTGCTGGTATTGCCAATAGTGGCAAAGGTCTGAGGTACTAAGGTCCCAGAGCCTCGAGGCACAAACTCAACACAGAGCGTATGAGTAACTTCCTCTGCTTCAGGGAAACCATTCATGTGCTTATATTTAGCCACATGAACCGTGTTTCCAGGACTGGAAACATCATTGTGGTGCATTATTTTAGGAAACGGTCCAGTTTCGCTCACTTTTATCTGTCGATAACTAGAAGCCCAGTTCAGATGGAAATAGAAGGCTTTCTGTTTGCCTGAGCTCTGGAGCACTGCAGGTGCCAATCTTAGGACAATTCAAAGAAAAGCTGGGAAATAAAGCTGCACAGGAGGTTAGGAGGGGTGTGAAACTAGAAGAAAAACAAGGCTTCTATAAAGTTAACATTGGAAAAACTAATTATGATATTATAAGGTCCACTGGATGTAGCCATGTATTCAGATATAAAATCTGTACACGCTAAATGAATACTTTATCTAGAAAAGAGCATATGAGCAGTTATGCTAAACGGTCCTTATTGTAGCTAAAAAGATTAGGGTTCAAAGCCTGTTTGTGTCTATCTGTATTACTACTTTTGCTTGATTTTCCCCGATGTGTACTCATGCTTATGAATGAGTGTGTACTAGTACGCAGTCTAGTCTGTGGGTAACCAAAGTGAAATTTAAGTGTTGAGATGCAAAGTGTTTAAATTGGAATAGAAACATGAGCAGTACTAATCTTGTCCTTGCTTTGTTTCTGTATTTTTAAACATTGGGCTTTGTAATGATTGATATGCTGAATGTTAGCTAGCAGCTTCGCTTATGAGCTTTCCAGGGTAAATTAATTGTTTTACAAAACAGGGTATTCTGCATGCTTAAGAAGAGACAGATTCAAACCAAATTGCTCCAGAAGAAACATGATTACAGTTTAAAGAAGCAATGTTGTGGGGTTTTTTTCTGATTATAATTAAGATCTATGCAGTGTTGTTTGTATTAGCATACATATTTATTAAGTGTGGATTTTCTTTATATATGTTTGCTTTTGTAAATATCAAATCCATAGCTGCATTAAAAGTTGCTACTTTTAATCTTATAGGACAATGCTATATCTTTGGCAGATGGTTCTCGTTTTGTAAAATAAAACATTTCTAGGAAGGGCATCTTTCACTTGTGTAACTTTTAAAATTTTCCTCAATCAAAGATAAAATTTAGGAAATAATATTGGGACTGTAAATGTCTGTGTGATCAAAATATCTTTTGCTTGGAGTTCTTTTGGGCTCAGTGTAGAAGAGATTATCTTAAGTAATAGGGCAAGTGGCTCTAGGTGGCCTTGCTTGAGTAGGGGCATTAGAGCAGATGATCTCCAGAGCTTCCTGCCAACCTCAAGCATTCTGTGATTTGTGATGTGCTGTTTTTAAAAAATATATAGCACAAGACAACAGTTTCTGAACAAGTGTCATTTGCTTGTGCCTTCTCAATTTTCCTTTAAAAGTAGAAAATATATTGATAACTGGATATGCTTGAGAGATGGACGGGGTGTCTCAAAAATGAACCAACCTACCATGACTAGGGTAATGCTGAGGAAACAGAGATACAGTCTGCAGGTGAGCAAGCCACTTTACTCTGGATCCGGGCGATATGGCCACAAAGGCTGCCCATTCCATTTTGGACCTCAGCCTTATGACCATGGCTGTATAACTCTACTCTGTCTCTTGCTCCAGAAGAGAGTTATATTTTGCTCATACAGCTGTATAAGTTGATTTACTCTGCCTTTATTCAGAGAAAAGTGAATTAAACCCGTAATGAATAAATCTAATTTTAAAATTACATTGTTGATCATCACTGCAGCAACATGCGAGATCCTTTCTGAGGCTGGCCAATCAAATGTGTAAAGTACAATACAAAATAAAATATATGCAGCTAGGCATTCCCATTCTGAGAGTCAGAGCAATGTCATCTTTATAAAAAGTTGTATTTTAACAAAATTGGGTCAGCCAAAGAGCTTTGACTTGGGTAGGTTCACAAAGTCCGTATGGCATCCAATAAAAAGTAGTGGTTTTAATGATATGTAGACTGACTGACTCCACTGGGCTTTTTGGTAAAGTAGCATTCATTCAAATGGATGAGGATCATTGAAGAATTACAATCGATGTGCTACATTAATTTTGGTTTGAGAGGGAATATTATCCAACCTTAAAACCAAAATATTACTGAATTATAGCTACAGAGAAACACATTAAACACATTAAACTCTTAGAATAGTGCTAATAGTCCAAATACTATTTTGAACCTAAATTCTGGACAAAGAAGTTTAAAAAAACATACTACCCAGGCAGTAGGAGCTGAGACTTTTAAATATGTTTTCCTTAGCATAAGTTCTTAAAATGTAGCACTTTCAAATTCTTCATTTTCTCATTGCTGAACCATTTTTATGCAGCAGTCTTTTCTCCTTAGGTGTAACCTGTCCTTGCACACATATATGTCATTGTGGATACACTGAAGTTTGTTGTCTTATCCTGTCTGTGAGTACTTGCAAAGTGTTGCCTGTTGTCTCAAGCCTGGTGAAGTCTATAGGGTTCTTGACCTCAGCAAGTTTGGATGAGACCAGTGATTGCATTA
>VZTL01011847.1:1335-12860 GCA_013400535.1 Scopus umbretta
CATGTGGTGCCTTTTCGTAAGTAGCAAGTGATAGGATGAGAGGAAATGGCCTCAGTTGGACTGGATATTAGGAAAATTGGATTGAATATTAGGAAAAATTTGGACTTGATGTTCTTAAGTGTCTTTTCCAACCTAAATGATTCTGTGCTCTGCCTTTTGGATGTGTGTTCCTTCCTTGATGCTTTCTTTCTCCTGCATGTTTTACCTCTTCTGCATTTCACCTGTCTTACATATTGTGCCTCTCCCACGTGCCTTTTTCTTCTACTTCCCTACTTCCCTCTCTCATTCTGTCACTTTGCCTCTTGTGTGCACATCCTTCCACTCATGGGCTTCCCCTTCCTGCACGCACTTTCCCCCCCTTGCACATTTCCCCCTCACATGCATGTCTCTCCCTCGTGCATGTTGTCTGTCTCGCCTGCACCTTGCCTCTCCTGCACACTTTGCCTCTCCCTCATTTGTGCTTTCTCTCTCTTACATGCATGTACTTTTCCTTTTTTTTGCATGTATGTATGTTTTCTCTCTCGCTGTCTCTTCCACTGTCTCTCTCTTGCACTTGTCAGTCTCTTACGCTTATACTTTACATCATGCATGCAAGCTTTGCCTCTCAACTGCATGCTTTGCCACTCTTCCTCTCTCATGTGCACTTCATGTGCTTTGCTGCTGTTGTGTCAATTTAGGCACTTTGCTCTCTCATTCCGTCTTGCTTTCCTGTCTAACATTCTTTCCTGCTCTCTCATGCATTTCTCTGTTTTTCTGTCTTATTTGCACTTTGTCTTACTCAGGCTTTCAGTCTCTCACTATCTCCGTCTGTCTTGTGTGCTATTCCATTCTGTGTCTTGCTGTACATCTCTCTCTCTCTCTCGCCATCCCTCCCTTGCAGTCACACCCCCTAGCCACTTCCCCCTCTCTCAAAGTTTCCTTCTCAGTCTTCACCTCTTCCACCCGCCCCCTGCCATCTCCAGCACTCTGTCTTCTCTCCTTTGCTTCCTTGGTCTTTTTTTGCTCTCTCTGTATCCCATCTTTCCCTCTCCCTCAGATGTGCTTTTACTCTTCGTTGTATCCCTGCCCCCCAGCTTTCCTTCTCCACCAGACATGTTTTGCATCTCTCCCTCAACACACTCCACTTCTCACCAGATTTTTTACTCTTGTGCTTGCCTTTTTCGTTCTCCCTTGCTTTGCCTCTCTCACCTTCTCTATGCTTTTAGTCCCTTGCTTGTGCTTTCCCTCCATTGTTTGCTATTTCTCTGTTACTCCTTATCCCTTTCTCTCGGTATCCCCCACCCCGCTATCCATCTGCCTCGGGTCTTCCCTTTGTCTCAAATGTGCTCTCTTTCTCACTCACAAATTACCCCCACAATGTCACTCTTACGTTCCTTCTCTCTTGTTTTGCTTCTGTCTCTTTGCCTCTGCCTGTCTTGGGCTTTCTCTGTATTCCTTCTCTCCATCCTTCCATTTGTCTCTCTCCCTCAGACATGCTTTCCCTCTTTGCAATCTGCTTTCTTGCCATCTCAGTTTACCCCATCCCCCCAAACTTTCCTTCTCTTTTTGGTCATATTATCCCTCTCTTGCAGAAACTCTGTCTCTTTCACTTCCAGACGTGCTTTCCCTCTCATTCCGATTGGCTTTCTCTTTCACAGGCCGTTCCCTTCTCTCACGATCTTAAACACGCTTCGCCTCGCTCTGTCATAGTTTGCCTCTCACACATGCTTTGCTTCTCTCTTCGTTTCTTTATCGCTCATGTTCTTGGGAGCATTCGTGCTTTTGCATGTTTCTTTTCTGTTTTCAATTTCTTCTCTATTCCTTACCCTTCCTGCCCCCCTCTTGTTTTATCTTTCTCTTGCTCTCACTTTCCCTATGTATTTCTTTCTCTCTCTTATTTCTCTCTCTCCCCATACCCCGCCACCCTCCCCAAATTTCCCTTTGTTCTCAGATGTGCTTTCTTTCCCTGATGCTTTCTCTTTCTGTAACATGCTCCCACTTTCAGTTTTCCTCTTTTGCTTGCACTCTCCCACTTGTGCTTTACTTGTGCTTTTCTTCCCTTTCTCTTGTGCTGTTCCTTGCTATCTGTTGCTGTCACTCTCTCACGTTTCCCTTTTCTCTTGCTTTCCCTCTCCCTTGCATCTTTCTCATTCCCTCCTTCACCCTCCCTATCCTGTGCCCTTCCCACCCACCTTGTTTTGCCTGCTTTTCTGTCTTCACCCACCTTCCCCTCCCGCTCCCTTTTCCCTCTTTCTTGGACTGTCTTTGCCTGTGTCGCACATGCTGTTCCATCTCTGATGGTTTTCCTCTTTCTTGCATGCACTTTTCCCTCTTATGCTTGTGGGTTCTTGCTTGTGCTCTCATTCTTGTTTACTATTCCACTCTCAATTGCTCACTTTCTCCCTCTCTTTCTTGCTTTCCCTCTCCTGAGCTTTCCATTTGTCTCAGACATGTTTTCCCTGTCTTTTGGATGTGCTTTGCCTTTCTCTAGGACATGCTTTCCTGCTCTCTGGTAAGCTTTCCCTGTTGCATGTGCTTTCTCTATTCCCTCTTGCTTCCTTGTCTCCCTTCTGTGCTCACACTCACTAGCATACCCTCTAGCATGTTTCGTCTCTTTCATGGTCTCTTGCTTTCTCCGCTCTCTTCCATGCACACTTTCCAGCTCACTTACTTCTCCTTGTGCCTTTCCTCCCTCTTTTTTTGTACTGTTCCTCTTTATCTCATGCTGTACATCCCTCTGACACACTTTTCCTTTGTATTGCTTCACCTTGCACATGGTTTGCCTCTCTTACATGTGATTTGCCTCTCTAAGTGCATTTTCTCCTCTCTTCCCAATGCATTTACCTTCTCTCAACGCCTCTCCCCTGCTTGTCTTCTCTCTTGGACACACTCTCCCCCCATCATTTTTCCTGTCTTCTGCACTTCCCTCTCTTGTTCTGCCTCAGTCTCCCTCTCCCTCTTTCACTTTGCTATGCTGTCTTTTGTTTTCTGCATCCCTTCCATCTCTGAAATATTTCCTTTCTTGAATGCACTTTCCCTCACTTATGCTTTAAGTCTCCCTCTTGTGCTTTCTTCTCTCTGTGGCTCATTATCCCTCTCCCTATTGCACAGTACGCACCCCCACGATCCCCATCTCTCCCTAATGTATTTTCATTCTCTCTTACACAGTTTGATTCTCTCTTACACTTTCCTTTTGTCTCTTGTGTGCTTTGATGCTCTTGTGTGTTTCTTTTTTCTCGTGTTTCCCTCTATCATTCTTTTGCCTTCGCCTTCTCTGTCTTGCTTTTCCATTCTCTCTTTCCTCATCTTGCATGCTTTCTCCCTGCTGTTTTCGTCTCTCCTGCTTGCAGTTTTCCTTTTGTTCATGCTTCCTGTCCCTTGTGCTTTTTCTCCCTCTCTTCTGCTAGCCCTTGCTAATGAACCCTTGCTATCTGTCTCTTTCCCTTTCTCTTGCTTCCCCTTTCACTCTTTCTCTCCTCCTCTCCCCCCCTTCCTCTCTCTCTCCATTTACTTTTATTCTATTTTCCCTTTCTATCCCTTCTGTTTTCACCTCTCCTTACTACCCCCTCACTTGCCCTCTCTCTCTCTGACACACTTTTCCTCTCTATAATTTTTCCTCTCTCTTGCATAGTTTCTCTGTCACCTGCTTTCTTTTACCTCTGTAGGGTGCCCTTTCCCTCTCACATGCACTTTCCAGCTCTCTGTAGTTTCACAGTCTTTTATGTTTCTTTCTCTTGCACTTGCTTCTCTCTCTCTCCCCCTCTCCCCCCGCCCCCAGCCCTCTAACATGCTTGTTCTCTGGTGCACAATCCGTTTCTCCCCTGCTTGTACATTCCCGCACTCATGCTTTGTCTCTGGTGCTTTTCCTCCCCCTTTTGTGCTATCCCTATCCCTCACTATCTTTCTTTCTCAATTCCCTTTTTTCTCTGACTTTCCCTCTCAATCTCTTGTTCCTCTTTCCTTCCCACCCTGTTTCCCCTCGCTCTGTCCCCCATTCGACTCTCCCATCTCTCCCCTCTGTCTCTCTTTACCCTTCTTGCTTTTGCTCTCTCAAACACTTTCTTCTTTCACGTTCCCTTTCTCATGGGCTTTCCCTTTTGTCTTATCTTTTTTTTCCTCTCTCACAGTGTTTCTCTCATGTCTTTTGTCCCCCTCTCTCATGCTTCTCCCGCTCTTGTATGCTTTTCCATCTTTGACACATTTTTCTACTTTCTTGCATGCACTTTCCCTCTTGCTCATGCTTGCAGTCTCTTGCTCATGCTTTTCCTGCTTTTTGCTTCCTATCTCCCTTTCTGTTGCTTACCATCCCTACTTCTCTCTCAGTATCCCTCTTTCTTTCCCTTGGTATCCCTCCCTCTTTCTTTCTCTAGCTCTCCCATTGCCTCAGGCATGTTTTTGCTCTCTCTTTGATGTGCTTGCTCTCCCACTCTGCCCATATCTCTCTCTCAAGCTTTTCCTCTGTCCTGGTCTCCCTGTCTGACATGCCTCATCTCTTGCATGTGCTTTGCCTCTCTTGTGCACATGCTTTGCCTCTTTCAGATGCTTACCCGCTCTTGTGGATTTGCTTTGCCTCTCTCACAATGCTCGTTCACTCTCTGGGGTGATTTGCTTCCCTTCTCTCTGATGTGATTTCCTTCTTGATCATGCTTTCAGTCTCTAAGTTGTGCTTTTCCTCTCTTTCTCATGCTACCCATCTGTATCTCTTGCCACTCTCTCTGTTTCCCTCTCTTTCCAGCTTTCTCCACCCCCCACCACCTCCCCCAGTGCTCTCCCTTCCCTGTCCCTCTTACGATCCCTCTCGATCCCTCTCTCTCGCACACCTCGCGTCTCTGTTGCTCCATTTGCATCTCTCCCCCCCATGCTTTGTATCTCTCTATCACGTTATTCCTCTTTCTCAGACACATGTTACCTCCCTCCTTCTAGTGCTTTCCCTCTTACATGCGCTTTCATTGTCTTGCATGTTTATTCTTTCTCAGGTGCTTCCCTCTCTCGGTGTCTATTGCTTCCAACTTCTATATCTTGCATTCCTCCTCTCTCATGTGCTTCCTGCCTCTCTCACACAATTCACCTCTTTTTTGATTGCACTTTTCCTTTTGCTTGCACATTTACTTGCGCTTTTCCTCCCTCCACCTCCTGCTATCCCTGTCTTGCTTTGCCTTTCTGTTGCTTTGCCTCTTTTCCTCTGCTCCACCTCTCCTATTTTTTTCTCTCACACTGTTCCTCTCTGTCTCTCCCAGACATATTTTTCCTTCGTATTGCTTTCCTTCTCTCCCTCATGCAATTTCCTACTCCTATGTCTCGCACTGTTTGCCTCTTTCACCTGCTTTGCCTCTCAGTCGCGTGGCTTGCTTCTGTCTCTCTGTCACCTTGGTCTCTCTTACGTGATTTACCCCTCTCATGTGCTTTCTCCCTCCTGCTCATGTTCCCTCCCATGCTGGCACACTTGCCCTCTCCGGTGCTTTCGCTCTCTCCCACACACTTCCCTCTCACACGCTTCCCACACCCTTTCCCTCTTTCTGTCATGCCCTCTGCCTCTGTCTGGTGCACCCTGTGCCTGTCTCTCTCAACAGCTTCCCGCTCGTGCACCTTCTCTCTGTTACATGCTTTCCCCCTCACATGAATTTTGCCCCTCTCTCATGCTTTCCGTATCTCTCATGTGTGCTTTTCCTTGCTTGCTGTTTTATTTCTCTTGTACCCTCCCTCCCCCTTCCAACTTGTGTCTCACTGCCTCTCCTTTCTGTGTCTTTCTCCCTGTCTTGGACACTGTCTCACACAATTTCCCTTCTTGTTTGTACTTTCCATCTCACTCATGCATTCCTACCCCCCAGTCTCTGTTGCTATCCCTCTCTCTTGCTTCCTCTCTTCTTGTCATGCATTCCTTGTCTCATCTCATTCCCTCTTTCTTCTTGTCCTCAGTTCCCCCTTCCCTCTCTCTTCCTTCAGCTCACCCCTCTCACCTGTGTCACTTTCCCCCTCTCCCTCACACACTTTCTCACCCAGCGTCACACAGTTTGCCTCTCTCTCCCACTGTGCCTCGCTCTGTCATGTGCTTCTCCTGCGTGTCATGCTCTCTGTTTCCCTCTCTCTTTCTAGGTGTCTCTCCTGCCTCTCTCACCCCCCCGGCCCCACTTTCTCGCACACTTTCTCCATCTCCACCTCTTGCATTTTCCCTCTCTCACACACATCTTCCCTCTCGCTGTGATTGCCTCTCTGTCATGTGATTTTCCTCTCAGACATGCCATTTGCGCGCTCTCTCTCTCACACACTTCGCTTCCCTTGCATGCTTTTTCTTTCCCTTGTGCTTTACTGTTTCCCTTTTTCTCTCATGTTGTCTCTTCCTCTTGCTAACCTCCTCTCACATGCTTTCCTACTTTCTCACCTCTTTCTTGCATGCTCTTTCCCTCTCACTCATGTTTTCAGTCTCTTGCTAATGCTACCTCCCTCCTTCTTTCTCTCAGAGAGGCCAGCCTTGTTTAGTGTCTTTATCAATGATCTGGACAAGGGGATTGAGCATACCCTCAGTAAATTTGCAGATGACACCAAGTTGGGTGCTAATGTCCATCTCCTCGAGGGTAGAAAGGCTCTGCAGAAGGATCTGGACANAGGTAAACAGGCTTTTTTGGAACAGGCTGCCCAGGGAGGTAGTGGATTTACCATCCCTGGAGGTGTTCAAAAAACGTGTAGATGTGGCACTTTGAAACATGGTTTAGTAGGCATGGTGGTGTTGGGTTGATGGTTGGACTAGATGATCTCAGAGGTCTTTTCCAGCCTTCTATCATGATGATTCCAACCTTCTGTAATGATACTATGATTCCTTTTTGTGTATTTTCTGTTCTTGGACACTTTGCCTCTCTCACAAGCACTCTTCTTGTCTTGCACGTACTTTATGTCTCTGGCATGCTCGTTGCCTCTTACTGCATGGTCTTTACTTCTCCTGCACACTTTTTGCCTCCCTTGAATAAGCTTTCCGTCTCTGCCTTACAAGCTTTTTGACTCATATTCACTGTATTATATCCTTTCTGTCTCGCTTTGTCCATCTCATGCTTTCCTTGTCTTGTACATGCTGTTCTGTGCAACCTGGCATGCTTGAGCTCTCTTGCACACTTTCCCTCTTTCACGCTTTCACTCTCTCACTTCTGCAGCCTCGCTGTCACATTTGGCCTGTCTTGCGTGCTTTTGTTCTCATATGCTATCCTTCTCATTTGTGCATCCCATCTCATGCACTTTCCCTTTTTTCTGCCTTCTCTTCAGTGGTTTCTTTCTTTTGTGCTTTCCCTCTCCACATGTGCTTTCCTACTCTTGTATATGTGCTTTCCTTCTCTCTTGCATGCATACACACACTTGCCCTGTCTTGCATGTGCTTCTCCTCCTATGTGCACTTTACCTCTATTGAATATGCTTTCCCTCTCACTTGCTTGTATGGTTTACTTCTCCCTCCATTCCTCACATATGAATTCCTTCTCTCTTGTTCATGTGCTTTTTCCTCTGTTTCTCTCACAAATTTCCTCTCTCCCTCTTGTGCCCTTTTTGTCTCTCCCCCCACCTTGTGCACTTTTCCTCTTGCTCATGCTTGTGCTTTCCCTCTCTAGTTCTTGCTTCCGCTTTCCCTGTCTTTCTCTCACACACTTCCCTCTCTCTCTCACATGCTTTCCCATGCTTTCCTCACATCACTTCCCTTTCTGGCATTCTCTTCTGCACATGCTATTCCGTATCACTGCTGCACCCTTTCCCTCTCTCATGTGTCCTTTCCCTCTCTCATTTTTCCTGTTTCTTGTGGGCTCTCTCACACATTTTGTTTCTCTTCTGTAGTTCACTGCCTTTAATGCTTTCCCTTTACCACATGCACTTCCCTGTTCAGTCACATGCTTTCCCTCTTTCATGTGTGCAGTCTGTCTCTAATGAAAATCCCTTCTTTTTCCCATACATTCCCCCTTTCAAACCTTTCATCTTCTTTAGCGTGCCTTTACCCTGTCTAGCACCTTTTCCTTGCCCTTTCTGTTACCTCTTTCCACTCTCTTGTGCATGCTCCCTCTCTTTCTCTCTCTCACTTTCTCATATGCACACACCCCACTCCTTGCATTCCCTTTCTGTCTCTGGCATGCTTTCCCTGCTCTTTCTTTCATGCTTTTCGTCTTTCAAGGCACAGTTTCCTGCTCTATCATGCATGTTCCCTCTGTCTCTCATATGCTCTTTCACTTTCTTATATGCGCTTTCTGTCTTGTTTGCTCAAGCTTTCCTTGTTTCTATATGAATGTTTCTCATGTCCATGCTCTCTTGAGCACTCTCCCCTCTTGTGCCTGTTTTCCCTCTCTAATACTTGCCTTCCTGGTCGAACTTGTCTCTCATGCTCTTTCATTCCCTCTCACATGCTTTCTCTTCCTTCTTGTTGTGTAAGGTTTCCTTTGCTCTCTTACGTTCTTTACCTCTCTCCCTTGGACACCCTTCACACTTTTAAATTATTTCTCGATTTCTCTTTCCCTCTTTCTCTTCTGCATTACTTCTCTGTCATGCACTGTTCCTTTATTGTGTGTGCTCCTGCCTGTCCCCCCAGTACACTTCCTTTCTCTCTTTCACCATCCCTCTCTCATGGATGCACTTTCCCTGTTCTTCTCCCTTTCTTGCTTTCTCTTAAGCACATTCACCCTTTCATTGTCACATGCTTTATCACAAGTGCTTTCTCTCTGTCTCATCATGCTTTCTCCCTCACCTGTTTTCCTGCTCTGTCTGCGCTTTCCCCTGCACTTCACATACCTTACATGTGCTTTTCTCTCTTTTACTTGTGCTTTGTCTGCCTTGCACTTTCTTCTGCTAACACTGTCACTGTCTCAGGCTTTCCCTGTATCTCATGTTTACCTCTTGCACACACTTTGTCTAGCATGCTGTCCCTCTCTCATGCATGCTCTGTCTTTACCTCTCTTATGTGTCTGTTTTCCTTATAGATTCTGTGTAGTTTCCCTCTTTTGTGTACTCTTTCCCTTAATCTCAGGCATTTGCTCTCTCTCACATATGCACACTGTCCCTTTCTCTTGCATGCATGTTTCCTTTTTCTCCTTTTTGTGCCCCCCCTCTGTTGTGCCCTTTTCCTCTTTCTGTCATGCTCTTTCCCTCTTTCTTGCATGTGAGGGCTTTCCCTCTCTCTTGTGCATGTTGTTTCTCTTGCATTGCTGTTTTTTGCTGTTCTGGGCTTTTTGTGTGTCTCTTGTGAAGTTTCCCTTCTTCTGCACTCTTTCCCTCCCTCTGTCATCACACTTTCTCCTGTTTTTCCTTGCCTACTTTCCCTCTCATACATACTGTTCCCCCCCAAATGCATGCTTTTCCTCTCTTGTGCATGCCATTTTCATATCTGTTGTGTGCTTTCCTTCTTACTTGCTTGTGCTTTCTCTCTCTTGCATGTTTCAATCTCTCTCATCCTTTTTCTCTCTGTTGTGTGTAGGCTTTCCCCTCTCTCATGCACTTTGCCCCTGTTGTGGGTTTACCCCAGTCCTCAGTTAAGCACCACATAGCCATTTGCTTTGCTTCCCTCCCAGTGGGATGGGGGAGAGAATCAGCAGGCAAACTCATGGATTGAGATAGAGACAGGTTAATAAGTGAAGCAAAGCTGTGAGGACAAGCAAAGCAGAATAGGGAATTTATTCGCTGCTTCCCACTGGTAGGCAGATGCTTAGCCACTTTCCTGGCAATCAGGGCCTCAGCATGCTTAAGGGTTACTTGGGAAGACACACTGTAACCACAAACATCCCCCCTTCCTCCTTTTTTTCCCCAGCTGTTTACTGCTAAGCGCAACATACGGGATATCCTGTTGGTCAGTTGGGGTCAGCTGTCCTGGCTGTGTCCATTCCGAACTTCTTGCACACCCCCAGCCTACTTACTGGGGGGGAAGCATGAGAAGCATGAGAAGCTGAGGAGGCCTTGATGCAAGTGTTCAGCAATCACTAAAACATTGGTGTGTTATCAACACTGTTTTCAACATGAATCCAAAACACAGCAGCACCATACAAGCTGCTTTGAAGAAGGGTAACTCCATCCCAGCCAGACCCAGTACACAGTCTCTGTAATGCTTTAGCTCTCAAGAATTCTGATGTGTACTTTCCCTCTTTGCATGGTTTTTCTCTCCATCTTATGCTATCCCTGTTACTGTCTTGCTTGTTCCCTCATGCTCTCTCACTTTTATGTCTTCGTCTTTTTCTTGAATTCTGGGGCTTCTTTTCCCTGCATGCAGTTTTTCTCTCTTGTTTTCCTTCTCATGCACTCTTCCCCTCTCTCTTGCAGCACTCTTTCCCACTCCTGGTGTCATGCTTCTTAATGCTGTGTGACACTCTCTTGCAGGCGTGCTTTCCTTCTCTTTCTCTCACTTTTTCTCTACCCCTCTTTTGTTCTTTACATTTCTTTCACGCCTTCCATCTCTGTCTTGCACTTGTCCCTTTCTCTCTAGTATGTTTTCTTCTCTGTCTAGCATATGGCCTTTTTTGGTCGTTTGCATGCCTTCCCTCTTTCCCTTTGTCACTCATGCTTTCTCTCTCACACATGCTCTTCTGCTCTTTTGTGCACTTCCATCTCCATCTCACATGTTCTTTCCTGTTCTTCAGCTTTCCATTTCTTGCATGCTTTGCCTCTTCCCTGCATGTGCTTTCCTTTTGTCGTGAGCACGCTGCAATATGTTTCCTCTCACACTTTTGCATGTTTCCTTTTTCTTGCACATACATGCTCACTCTCTCTCTCTCATGTGCTTTCCCTCTTACTTGTGGTTTCTCTCCTGCGTGCCCCCACCAATATGCTTCTGCTCTTTCATGTCCTTTTCCTCTCTTGTGTGCTTGCTTTCTCAATCTTTCTTGCTCTCATGCTTCTGCAGACTTTCCTACTCTCTCACTTTTCCTTACTGTGTGCTTTTTCTCTCTTGTGTGTGATTTTCCTCTCATGTACTTTCCCTTTCCCTTGCAGTTTCCCTCTCCGTTTTACTCTCACCATCTCATTCCTTCTCTCTTGCTCTTTTCCCCATCTTAATTTCTCAGACTTTCCTGCTGTCTCTTGCACTTTTCCACTCTCATGCTTGCACCTTTCCCTCTCCCATGCTTTTTTTGTCTTGCATACTTTCCCAATCTCTTGTGCCTTTTTTTCCTCTCTCTCGCTCTCTTTTGCTTTCCTTCTCATACAACCTTTCTCTCTTGTGCACTTTTTGCTCTGTTACTCTTTCCTTGTTGCTCTCTTGCTCTTCCATCTTTCTTGGAGTCTTGAGCTTTACCTCTCTTGTGTGCTTTGCCACCCCCTCCCACTCATGATGTCTCTTCCTTGCTCATACTGTCCCTCTGTCATGGCTCCCCTCTCTATTGCATGCTTTGCTTATCTCACCTGTTCATGTTTTCCATTGCTTACTCTTTCCTGTGTGCTGTTCTCTTTTGCATGGTTGCCCTTTTTTGGGAGCATTTCCCATCTCTCTCCCCCTCACATGCCCCTGCCCTCTCTTGCATGCGTTTTCCTTCTCATTATCTTGTACTTCTCCTCTGCCTCTTGTGCTTTTCCTTTCTCACTGATGTGCTTTCTGCCTCTCC
>VZTL01011851.1:0-14113 GCA_013400535.1 Scopus umbretta
TGAGGCATCCCAGGATACAGTTGTACCTGTTGATACACTGATGTATTCACTCCATCATAGAAGGCCGCTAGGTTAGTCAGGCAGGACTTGCCCTTGGTGAAGCCATTCTGGCTGTCTCAAATCACCTCCCTGTCCTCCATGGGCCTTAGCCTAGCTTCCAGGAGGATCTGTACCATGATCTTCCCAGGCACAGAGGTGAAGCTGACAGGTTGGTAGTTCCCAGGGCCCTCCTTTCTACCCTTTTATAAAATGGGTGCAATGTTTCCTTTTTTACCAGTCACTGGGGACTTCACCTGGTTGCCATGACTTTTCAAATATCATGGAGATTGATATGGCAACTACATCAGCCAATTCCCTCAGGACTCTGGGATATATTTTGTCAGGTTCCATAGACTTATGTAAGTTCATCTGATGTAGTGAAACACATAAATTCTTTTCATTACCTGCACATGAGAAAAAAACATCATATGCAGCTTTTCAGAAGTGGGATTTACTGAACTCAGATTTCCTGTTCCAAAAGGAGCCAGTTACCTTACATGTTTCTGCTTTATAATTATAACCATACAACATGCTCTGAAGTAGCTAAATAAAAAGTAATACTGCACAGGACCTCTGGAAGGTAGAAAGGAATTGGTATAGTTAAGTGACTTAGGGATAAAATGGTAAACATATTAAGAAATTGTGAGAATAATTTGTTTCCTTAAAGATGACACAGCAATGACATTTCAAATGTCAACCTTCAAGTATGAGCTGTAATCACTCTATTAATCATCTTTAATGAACTAAAGTATTTCAAGCAGAGATGTAGTCTCTTTGTAATATATTGGAAGGAACTACAGGATGACAATTATGACTGCATTATTTGAAATATGCTGAAAATTTTGGAAGTTTAACATCTATTTCTTTAATAATCTCTGAGACATTGTCAACTGCGATCTACTAAGATTATTCACTACATGAGGAACACCAGTTCAAAGACTACTCAGAATAAAAAAGCAGTAGGGAGGGACATATTAACTAAATTCATTCCATTACAATCCATGTGGAATACATAACAAAAAATCAAAGAGAATTTTGATTGAATCTGTCTTCTAGAAATCTTTGGTCATTTCCTATAAGAATGGAAAAAAAAAAAGAAATGCCTTATTTCCCAGAGAAGAGAAGCGCAAAAACCCAAACAAGATTGTAACTTCTTAGCTGCTAAAGCTTCAGCTTTTTTCCCCACCATGTAGAATTGCACATCTAAAGGCCAAATTATTTTTTGTTTACATGAAAATATTATGCAAGTATAAGTAGAATTAAAATTTTAAAATCCTAAGACATGTATTTCTTTTAGCATTTATGGTAGCTGTAGTCTGACTTCTCTGTAATAAAGACATATGGCTTGGAAGAACAAAGCAGAGAAAATGGATGCCTCTTTGTTTTATCATATAAACACTAAACATGAAAAATGTCAATTTATAACAGTAATCCAAGAGCAATCTCAAATCATGTCAACTATCCTATTCAAGGCAGTAACTAACACCATTGATTATAATGTTCTACTTTTCAGCTTATTTTCTTTTAAAATATGTTTTATAGTATACTGTGCACAAAACAAATTATATTCTTCACGGAAATGTTTATATAATAGTTCACTGCATGAAGATGTTCCTAGAAGCAAACTCCAAGTTGCCTTTTTAAATTTTTTTCCTTTACCTCTGGTTTTCTCTGCAGTTTCATTTTGCAAAAGATGATTTGAATTCATCAGTTTTCCAAGGTTGTTTTGTTTTGTTTTGTTTTTTCCTCCCTCTTTTCTACAGAAAGTACACTGGAGTAATTTTAATCATTCTGTTAGATTATATTCTTTACACAGATAAGTGCCTTATAACTATAGAGAGATAATAGTTTAGTGTACAAGGTGGTGCAAAGACAGGCACAGAAAAGTAGAACTGGTCTCAACGTTTGAGAGAGCTTACTATAAAACCCGAACTCTTCCAAACATCTTCACTGTTGTTCAGAAAGAAAGGATTTTGCCAATTCTTCTGTCCAGAAACAAAAGTTGCACAGAGCAAGTTGCAAATGTCACAAAGATACATAAATCATACCTCTGTATTTATATCACACTACCTTTCAATCATGTGCCATGCCTGTCTGAATTTGAATTCTACTTTTTAATATATTTTCATCCTGTTAATCTATATGATATCATAAATAGAAATGAAACAATTAATACCTCTTCTGGAAAACTTGGTGTTTAGTATGGATGGGAATACAGGAAAGTATATTAAAATTAAAAAACCCACAAACATCTACTTGACATAATAAAATTACAAGATGTGCAAGGTTGCCAAGTTTGGTTTTTTTGAGTTTACAGGGTTTTCTCATGTGCATTAAACACAAATATTTGAATTCTGGTCAAATAACTACCTTGTATATATTTTTTTAACAGATCTGTATAATCATTCTACCTGGGAATTGGTCTGTTGAGGTCTCCAGGAATGCTAGAGCAGAAAGACCAGAAATCCACTACAGGGGTGTAATATGTGATTTTTCCTATATTTGGTCAATATTTCATCCTGGAATTTTATTTAGAAGTAAACATACATAAAGCATAAACAAATTACCAGGAACAATATGAAATCTTCATTGAGAAAGCACAAAATATACTCCTTGAAAAAAAACAATTATTTATTTATATATAGAAAGTTGTTAGATGGACCTGTAACCAGAAGGAGCCAGAGCCAGACATAAGGATCGCATACAGTTCCCTAAACAAAGGCACCTAGAGGCTTTTGTAATTTAATATTCGATTTAAAGTAATAGGCTCTGGTTTTATTGATAAAGCTTATCTTAGGCTGATGTTCTGTATTGAAATAAATTTAAGTTGGAATTAACTATTTAACTCCACAGACTATGAAAATATCCTTGTTTGACTGACTTAGACATACATTTATGCAAGATGAATTCCACACCAATTATGTAAATATAAGAAATTAATGTTGAAGCCATATTCACTCATTAACTTGCTGCACTTCCTTTAACTTTTAGAGAAGAAGTATTCTCATTTAACAATGTTTTGAAAAGCTGGAGTTAGATAAGAGTAGACACTTTCTAAGTCTCTTGGTAACTTTTTAAAATATACTAGTTTTAATTTGAATTTCAAATTAGAATTTACTTTGAATTAGGAAATCATCAATTTTAATCCAAGACACAGATTCAGGAATTTCCACAATTTCAAACTTCATTTTACTATTAAAAAAATAAACTGAAAAATTTTAAAACACAAAAAGTACTGATTTGAGTTTATTTTAAATGATTCACTGAAAAAATCCTTCTGCTATAAATACATATATTTTTAGCAAAAACCTTTTCCTTATCCCAGCCTAATTTTTCCTGAAGAAGTCCTTCCTTAAGAAGTCCCTTCCTTAAATGAAGGAGAAAGAACATGAGTAAATCAAAGAACACCTGAACAAAACCAAAATCCAAAACAAATTATGTTAACGATTGACTCTATTCTATTATTTCATCTTTGTTACTTTTAGATTTTTTTAAAGCAATGTAATATGCAATTGTGCTATATACATTTTGGAATACCTATAATAAAACTTCATGATATTTCTATAGAGTCCTGATAGTTTAGTCCCTGCTAAATCTTATAGGACCTTTTTTGTAACTGGTCAAAGCAATAGGTAGGTAAGATATTCTTAGAAGTAGTCATTTGAACAGGGAAGTGAGGTGGTAACTTGTAAAAGACAGAAAGAGGTGATTACAGTTGTCACAATGAAAGATGACCTTTAGGTCCTAACATTAGGTTTTAGAGGGAGAACAAAGCAAGAGCTCTCAATTTCTTTCCTTACCTTAATGGATAGCTTAGGAAATGTTCTTATCTGCAGAGATTTTATTCAGGAATTACCTCACAAATTTGTCACTAAAGCTCAAATGCACAAGCATAACATGTAGGAGAATAGGTATTGAAATGTAACATAATTACTAAAAAATGAGACCTGGAAATAAATCTTAAAACATTTAATTATGGAGGAAAGTAACATACTACAATCTATATTCTTAAATGAGGCAAATGATTTCTGAAATATATAACAAGTATAAAACTCATATTAAAAAAGAATTTTAAATTTTCCCATCATAGGAAATCTAGAAATGTTTTGAAACATCTAATTAATCTGCCCTCTTTGCTGTGTAATCAGCAATGTATCCTAGAGTCAATGCCAATCTTTTTCTTGATGGCTAGATCATCTCAGGTTAAATTCTCAAAACCAAAACCTTTCTCCTAAAAATGTCCAGCTCAGGGATCTATCTAGCTTTTTTCTACAACCATGCAGTCACTTTCATCAGAACTGGATAATTTTAAATTTAAACAAAATAACATGATCAGTTCATTCTTACTAAAAATGTCATCTTTTGTGTTTTATTTGGGGAAATGGGAAAATAAGGTATTTTCTCTTTTCCTCTTCCCCATCGTTCCAGGCTTCTTCATCTTCCTTTTATGTATGAATAATAAGGCCAATGAAGAGAGAAATTAGTATACACAAAGCACTGCTAAAAAGTTCATATTGTCTACCAGATTTCTTTTTATGTCTTCCAGATACCATTGATGCTGATATGACATCCCCTTAGTACTTACATAGCACAACATCCTGTTTTTCGCTACTCCTAATGATAACATTTGCAGCACTTTGAGAATAATTCTGCTCAAAATCAAAACTCAGAGTACCTGTAGAGCTGATCAGAGATTATGCAGTTTGTAGATATAGCAGAATTTGTATGCCCATCAGTATGATTTTTAATTTCTTGCTAATGTTATTTTAAAGAGCCATTTTTAAACTATGAATCCATATATATGTATATATATATATTTTATCCATGAAATTTGCTAGATTAAAAAAAAAAGCTTTAAATCTGAGCTCTGTTTATTTTACAGATTCACAGCAACCCTAAGAGGATCAAGACTTTGTAATGATACGAGGTATACAAACTCTTCAAGAGAAACATTTCCTGTCTATTTCACAGCTGAGTTTAATGAAAAGGGATGGCTTCATCTTCAAGTCAAGATTAATCTAATATTTTAAGACTAAGGTTGATTATACAGAAAGCCCATGATATATTTCTGAGTGAGTCTGGATGTTGAAAAACAGAATAGATTGCTTGTTTCTATGAGAACAAATGCAGCACTTAGATATCTAAGTAACAAAGGCACAAAGTGTTTTAAATATTTTTTCTGAGAAAAAGAACAAAAAGAAAAATTATGATTTCATTATGAACAGTTTTTAAAATTTGTGTAAGTTTTTAAGTTTCCTATTACAGTTTCCAAAGAAAAATAACTATCAATTGATTTATCACCCAGTATCCCAGTTATAAAGAGCCACATTCCCTCTGCCTAAACTTAATCTAAGCCCCAATATAAGGGAATTTCCAGTGCAATGATAGTCGTCCTAACAAATGGGATCCTCCATTTTATGCCATTGTGTTCGCCTAGTTTGAAAAGACTTCTGAGTCTGTCTCAAAAAGCCCTGTCATCAGGAAAGTAAACTCTTTTAGGACTGCAGTGAAAAGATGTATATACTCGGTTCAAATTCTTGCAATGATCTTCTTGCATAACAGGTTACTCCTTCACACACCATTGGCTCAAAGTTAAACATTTCTTGTATATTCCTATACTAGTTGGAGCACTCATTCAGAAAATTATAGAGCTGAACTATACAACTTTGTTTAACCAAAGAGTGCACAGAGTGCATAGCTTATTGCTCCTGGGAGCCAGGTAGAGGAAGGACAGATAGAACCTTAAATACACTCAACAGGTAACTTTCAATGGAATTTAACAGAACATTGTTTCAGCTAACACTAATGAAAAAAGCAAAATTAAATGGAAAATACCATTTTAGGTACACATTTTGCCAGACACATCAGATGCAGCTCAATATACAATATCACAGTGACCATATGCATCTAAAGGTTACATGAATTCCAGTGTTATGTCTGCACTAGGAGGAGCATGGTAAACTCACTGGTTTCTGTGAACAGAGAAAGTCTGCTTTCTGGCAGAGGATAACAACTGAGAGGAAGGGAAGATAAATAAAATGGATGGTGGAAAAACAGATTTAAAGAGGGAAAATAGCAAGTTTACTTGGAGCAACATGGAAAGCAGTAAAGTATTCAGAAGTAAAACATGAATTAAATCACATAAAAGATGACAGAAAATGCCAGTCATCCCTACTTTATCTTAAAAGGAAGAAATTTATCTGATTTTTCCATCTGAATATGGTCAGGCATTCATTTTGTGTGGCTTAAGGCAACCAAGAGTTGAGAATCTAGTCTAAGATGGTCTTGCAAGATCCTTCTGACAGACTGAAGAGAAAGAAGCACTTTCACCTGGTTTCTAGTTTAACCTTGTCATGGTTTAAACCCAGCAGGCAGCTAAGTCCCACGTAGCCACTCGCTCATTCCCCCCCGGTGCATGGGGGAGAGAATCAGAAGAGTAAAAGTGAGAAAACTCATGGGTCAAGATAAAGACAGTTTAATAAGTAAAGCAAAACCTGTGCATGCAAGCAAAGCAAAACAAGGAATTCATTTGCTACTTCCTATCAGCAGACAGGTGTTCAGCCATCTCCAGGAAAAGCAGGGCCCCATCATGTGTAATAGTGACTTGGGGAGACAAACACCACCACTCCAAAATCCCCCCCACTTTCTCCTTCTTCCCCCAGCTTTATATGCTGAGCATGATGTCATAGGGTGTGGAATATCCCTTTGGTCAGTTGGGATCAGCTGTCCCAGCTGTGTCCCTTCCCAGCTTCTTGTGCCCACCCCCAGCCTACTTGGAAGATTTTCAATTTCAATTACAATTTCAATTACAGGAAGGAAAAAAAGAAAGAAGTAGCAGACCTTTTCCTTTAGATATTTTAAGTTAGGTGAGATGACTCCAACTCATGATAATCACCTCAGTCATATAACTGGATATTCATAATTTCTGTAAAAGGAAGTAGAATAATTTGGTTCTTTCTAATATCCATTTCAAAGTGAGACATTGAATTTGATTTCTCAATACATTTGTTAAATAGCATCTGAAATACATATGCTTGTTTGCTTTCTTCCAAAACAGAGCAACTTAGCAAAATTTTTGGACCGTCTGTTAACCCGAAGTTTTTCTATGAATGTTTTTTACCAAGTGACACAACTCAGTTTCATCTAAAGGACAACAAATAAAATATTACATTACTATCAACCCTGTAAAGACTGAAGTTTATATTCCTCATAAACATCAAAATAAAGCAAAAAGACCAAGTGGGAAGAAAGTCTAGGGCTCTCGAACAGCAGATAGAGCTTCCCAATTCATGGTCTGTACTTCTAAATTCTGTAAAAATTCATTACTTGTCAGTTACCAGATCTTTGAAACACTCTGTCAGCTTTTCAAAATGTTAGTTCTGAAACCTGCAGACAATAGACATTTTAACAGATGTGAAGGCTAGATTTTTATTGTAAGAATACAAAGCTTTAGCTTTTTAACACCAAGTTTCACACCATTATCAAAATTGTATTTATAATGAAATTTCTCAGTTTAGTTAACATTTACAACCCTCCCCCCCAAAAAAAAAAATAAAAAAATTACTCAGTTCTAAGGTAACTTTGCTATCCCATATAAATAAACTTTGGCTTGTCTTAAATGTGACAGGATGGAGATAGGATGGACTTACTATTAACTTGTCTCTTCAGGGGTTTCTACTAATTTTTAAAAGTATATAAAAAAGGGAAACGGAAGAAGTAAGCAAGAAGCAAGTTTCTGGGCAGGGGGGAAGGCAGAGAAAATTACTTACCTAGCAAACTTTTTAGCTTTCTTGTCTTTTTTATTAACATGATGCACATGGGCCAAAACAATGTTTTATTAGCTCCCAGAAAGCCCTATGGAAACTCTTCCAGCCTTGCAACAAACCTTTATCTCACAGTGAGTCTTACCATTAAGAATGTGTGTGAATATCTGGAGTTTTGTTCCATAGCTATAAGTGAAGAGTACAGTAACATCAAAAATTGAGATTATTCAACTGGGAATCTCAGACATATCCCCTTCTTCTCTTTTTCTGAGACAATTTTCCTATCTGCCTCACCTCTCTTGTCCATGTCTTTCTCCCATTACCACCCCACATGGACCCTATCACAGCTCCTGAATCCAACTCTGCTCCCTCCAACACCCTTCTCTCGCAGTCTGGTTGCATTTCATGCAACTTTTTCAAGTCCAACCTTCCACAAATCTGACCTTTATTTTATCCAAACTAAAGCCCCTTCCTTCTCAAATCCAGCTTTCATTGGGGATTCCTAAAAACTCTGACAGCACAGCTAGTTTCTTGCAGTTGCAGTCCAAGTCCTGATCACAAGTGCCTTCACTTTACATCACCTCTCCTACCTCTGCTCTCCCCATTGCACAGACAGCCTGTGTTTCTTATTTAATTAATTGCTTTTATGCATTAATTGTGTGCCTCAGTCTCACTTGCAGCTTTTGGCCCCATTTACATCCTTGATTAGTTCCTCCTTTGACTGAAAGGATGTGTTACACTCCAGCAGTTGTTACTGGAGAAGACAGACAAATGAAAGAAAAGGAGGAGGGGAGACACAAAAGTTTGACAGATTTTTTTCTTGTGCTTCTTGAACTATGGAAGTTTTTCCTTTTTCTAGTTATATTTCATTCTTCCTCACCAGTGTTTCCTATTATAGAACCACCAATTTAAATGCAGGATACTAAAGGTTTTCAATAGTTTACAAAGACATACCTGAATCCTGGGCCTTTTTTAAGGGTGAGCAGTCACCTTTTCTGGTGGGAAGCTGGAAGGCAGCAAAAGAATAAAAAAGCAAATTAAAACTATCATTCAAACTTCATCTAAATTAGTTTGTCCTGGTTTGACCTTAATTCAGAGTTGATTTTCATCCTAGTAGCTGCTATAGTGCTGTGTTTTGGATTTAGTATGAGAACAATGCTGATAACACGCTGATGGTTTAGTTGCTGCTAGGTAGTGCTTACACTAGTCAAGGACTTTTCAGCTTCCCATGCTCTGCTGGGGGTACAAGAAGCTGGGAGGGGGCACAGGCAGGACAGCTGACCCAACCTGGCCGAAGGGCTATTCCATACCATATGGCGTCACGCTCAGTATAGAAACTGGGAGGAGTTGGCCGGGGGGGCAGCGATCGCTGCTCAGGGCCTGGCTGGGCATTGGTCAGCGGGTGGTGAGCAATTGCATTGTGCATCACCTGTTTTGTATATTCCTTTATCATTATTATTATTATTATTATTATTATTGTTTTCTCTTTCTCTGCTATTCTGTTAAACTGCCTTCATCTCAACCCATGGATTTTACTTTTTTTCCCTGATTCACTCCCCCATCCCACCGGGGCGGGGTGGGGAGAGAGAGCAAGTGGCTGCGTGGTGCTTAGTTGCCAACTGGGGTTAAGCAGCAACACAATTTAAATTAGCAAATTGGTAAAAATCAAGAAACCTAATTCTAGAGATGTGTTGCTGGGGGACAAACATGATAATATGGTGGAGTGGCAAAAAAGTACTTCCTTCTACTCTAGAAAATAGCTTAACACCTGGTTCTGCAGTCATCTCTTTCTCCTACTTTTCCCCAAGTCCTAAAATACATGCCAAAGTACATACTTAATTACAGATGTTCATTCTGATAGTAATATACATAATGTTAAGAATAAAGATAGAGGTATAATTGTAACAGCAGAGAAGTAATTTTCTTAAAATTATTTTGATAACAATGAAGAAAACAGTTTCCAGGAAAAAAAAAAATCTCCAGAGAGTAAATAAATGTTCACATTGTCATTGTTTGCTAATGAATTCAGTGCTGAAAAAATAAGTAAATGTATTTTTTCACTCAGAAGATTTGTCCAGCTTAGTTCTAGCTTAAATAATCTCACTGTCACTCTAAATTGGCTATTTCATTTTCTTTGGGAAACAAAGGAATATCAGGAGAACACTTAGGATTAGTTTTCTACAAAGGCATCTTGATGTCAAGATCCCTATTTACAACAACATTTTACAGAAGCATGCATAACAAGTGTTTACTCTTATTACTAGCAAGTAGTGAATGGCTAGAGATAGTCTGTTTTTTTCTTCAGTCAAGTAAGAGGTAGGTTTCCAAATTCCCTTAGGCTTTGCATCAGTAAAGTTAAACCCAGAATCAAACTTAATGTATTAAAAACATGCAAAGGCATGTTTGTCTAAGTCACACTCAACTGACCATAAACACAGTAGGAAAACACTATGAAATATTGGCCCACTACATTTTTAGCTCTTTTAAATTATGTTCATTGAATGGGTTTAGCAGTGACATCTTGATGCTCTCACTCACCTGACTACCCTATTGTGGGGGTTTGATATGTCCTTGAAGTAGAACAGAGCAGAAGTAAGCAACTGAAGTAGAAACTTGGAGAATGCCAGGGAAAGATTAGATAAAGTAAGTGAAGCACACTAATTAGAATGACCTATCATAAGTTAGCATAGAGCTTGTGCTTTAAGGTAGCTGACATTGGTCATACTGTAAGTTTAGTGGGCACGTGATCGCGTGAGAACACATGAAGAAATTATATAAGCAAGAGAAAATTAGCAATAAAGGTCTTCTGCTGAGCATCTGTCAGGAGTCCGTGTCGTTCATCCCTGCACCCTATTACCACTCAAACCACTTTTACACATTAAGTTTCTAAAGAACTGTCTCTCAATACTATTCCTTCTTGTTCATCCTAGGTATCAGATCTTGGTTCTGTCTGCATTTTGTTTCCTTGATTGACTCTTTATTTCCCCAAATCCTGTCTCAGGTTTTGTTCTTGACTAGCTTTTGAACAGGTCTTGTGTGTGAGTTTTGTGCTCTAAATCATGTCATGGCGTAAGCTGAAGTGAAGTGAATAGAAATTAATGATAGACAAAAACTCATTAGCTCATAAATGAAATCAGCCACACAGAGTGGTCTTTTCAGCAGAAGTATAACAGAATTTGAATCTAACGGAGCTCCTAAGAATTTTGTTACTCAGGAATATTTTTTAAAAATGGGTGTCTTTATATGTCTATATTTTTTCGTGGGCTTTACTCATTTTGCTAAATCTTTGTCCATCTTGTACACTTGACTAATGTTTTACTAATTGCAATACCAAGGATCTGTTGTCACTGCTGATAAACTGTGTCTGTGTACTCTTTTATCATCCTTTCAACTTCTTAGTTTTGAAATTTCCTCCTATGTATTATTTCTTAACTATGTCACACTGGATATATTTCATTTCAGATCTAAAGCAGTATACGTAAATTTGATCCATTGGGGAAAAAACCTTCAAACTCTTCAGTTTCTAACATATTTAGCAGAAGTACAGAACATTTCACCAGATATAAAATTAGGAGCAGTCTTGGGGGAGTAACTCATGTAATACACTGTAAAGGCCTTTGTTTTCTATGTAATGTTTTATGCATCTTCTTCTAATGGCTATAATTTCCCTGGACACTCAGTTTATATATCACTTCTGCAGATTATTTTTCTCCCATTTTAAAATACCTACAATATTAATAAAATTTTAAACATGGAGAAGTTATATGCAAGGAGAATTAAAAGAAAAAAAAAATAGGAGTTTGCCTAAACTTGAAATTCTGTTAGACTTTCTAATACAATGATGTACTTTGATAAAAATCAGTCTAGGATAGCCAGAAGAATTCAGTGAATCTAAAATGCATATGCATAAAAAATTTGTAGTCTATACTATGCATAACAGCTTTCCTCTCAGACCATATACTATATGACAGTACATGCAGAATGCTTCATAAGAACCAATTCAAAACTTCATTTTAATAAAATCACTGTGCGTTGGTACCTCCTGACTGCAGATCAAATACATAGATGAGAATTTCAGTCAGAGTATTTACAAATTATATTTATACATAGGTGCCAAAGTTAGTTGGTCAGGGTGCTTAAATAAAGGGATTTCTTATTGTGGCCCATTTAAAGTTCTTAGTGCAATGAAATTCTGGTTTTGTAAACCAATCCAATTTTTGTTGACATTTGGAATTGGAGCCCATCTTTGTTTCACTCTGCTGCTGTGACTACATGGTGATAGCATGGTGATGAGTCTCACATGGATTAGAGATGGTTATTTCTACATTGCCTCAAAGTGATGGATGAAATTCATACAACATGGTGGTAGTTAGGCAATCAATATTTATCAGGATTTTACATATTTTTTTTGCCATCAAGCACAAACAAACCGAATAATTTTCACAATGTCTTAGAAGACAAAAGATATATAATTGAAAATAAATCATGGTCATAAACTAATCCTGTAGAGATTCTTTATCACAACTTTATATTTGAAATACACATTGACAAGGACTTAGTAAGCTGGAATTATTCATAATATCTTTTTAAAATAGATGTATCCTGACTCATATGATGATTTTTTAATTATTATTTTGTTTTTTAAATGCGGATGTGCCCATTTAAACAAAGGAAGGCTGAAGGATCAAGTAATGCAATGAGAGAGAACAATGTTGAGGTCAGTCAAAGACAGCTCGATTTGGTTGAGGAAACTAGAGAGGTTTTTCACCACATGTGCAACAAGAAGAGAGGCGGTAGAGATATACAGCTGCTAAAAATAAGTGAAGTGAAATACGGGACATTTTCCAGTAATCTGCATTACTTTGTGCTTTCTCTTCTCAGTGAGAAAAAAACAATGGTACGTTCAGAAATTTGGTATAAAGCCTATGTGTTGCTGTATGCATTTTTCCATAGTAATTAAGTGTCATCAGAAGAAACAAATAAAGGAAAACCTACCCACCCAAGCAAAAACCTAGAAAGTCTGCAACTTCAGTAAGGTTTGAAGAAACATGTGAGAATCCTAGTAAGTGATCCAAAGTAAATGTTCAAGACAGGTGATTGGACCAGGAGCTCTGTCTTGCAGGGGCACACATGATACTGCCATTACCGAGGGGAAATGTTAACACCCTCCAGAACCCAGAGGTAAAATCGTAGAATCATAGAATATTTTGGGTTGGAAGTGACCTTTAAAGGTCATCTAGCCCAATCCCCCCGCAGTGAGCAGGGTCATCTTTGACTAGATCAGGTTGCTCAAAGGCCTATCCAACCTGACCTTGAATATTGCCAGGGATGGGCATCTACCATGCCCATGATGTGGGCACTTTTGGCTGGATTCCCTGGTAGGAATCATCACTGTTTTAACAGCAGTCATTCAGCCAGCATCTGCCACAGATGACTCAGAACAGTATTTCCACCAGTCAGTGTTATATTCACTTACTTGGATAGATCAGCTTGTAAAGTAATTTCCACCTACATTTGGGAAAAGCTGCTTTCAAATACAGCCCTGAGAGCCAGCACTAAACAGCTCTTGTCTCAAAACCTTTCACTCCAGCACATTCTAACATGCTTTTTTTGTTTGTTTTTTTTTTTTTTCCCCCCCCAAATGTAACTCTGTTCATTGCCAGGTAAGCTCCCTTAGCAATCTTCCACTGCCAACAGCACTTTCTAAAGAGCAGTTTCTAAACTTTCGTTGCAGAATACTTTTTACACACTGTGAACTTTATTGGCAAAGCACAAAGAAACTTTCATTTTTAAATACAAAATTGTGAAACATCTTTTACCTCTTTCTTCATGTCTTAGCACTATTCAAAACTAGTACTCTGTGAAGTGAACCACTGGTCACATCCACACTGTATACTGCTCAGTCTGGATCTTCCCTTGGTATTGATGCAATGTTCCACTGCCCCTTAAAAAAAAAAAAAAAATCTGTTTTTTTTTTTTTTATTATTTTGTTTTGCTATTTTTTTTACATTTAGAATTGTCCAAACGAGATAGAAGCACAGCAGTGTTGTTTTTAGTTACCTAAGGGTGACCAGCAGATAGTGGTTCTGAGAAGTCGTCCCTGGGAGTCCTGGTAGACAACAAATTGACCATGAACCAGCAATGTGCCCTTGTGACAAAGGCGGCCAACAGACTCCTGGGCTGCACCAGGCAGAGTGTTGTCAGCAGGTCAAGGGAGGCTTTCCCTCTGCTCAGCCCTGGAGAGACACATCTAAGTGCTGTATCTAGTGCTGGGCTCCCCAGTACAAAACAGGCATGGACATACTGGAGTG
>VZTL01011854.1:10193-23627 GCA_013400535.1 Scopus umbretta
AAAAAAAAAAAGAAGAGACCATCTCCTTACTTGCAATTTCAGGCTAGCCCTGCTAGGCATTACTCTTCCCAAATCTTCACTGGCCATCACCTTGCCTTTCCGTTTCTGTCGTTGCTTCTGCCATAGACACACGCAGCTGCGTCCAAATCGGTTCCGAGCTTCTGTGTTTGTATTCAGCCTGGTCACATGGCATTTGTCAGGAGTCCCTGCACTTCTGTTTTTCACAGTGTTGACTAATAATTATCAAACTTCTCTTGCATTTAAAAGCATTGAGTGTTGCTATTGCATCTTCAGCTTCACCAAGGCTTGAAGCTGCCCATGGATCACAGGCAGCCACAAGCCTTGCTGAGGCCTTGCATCGTTCAGCAGGGCAGGGCCATATGCGTGCAAGCGCAGGGAACGCTCGAGAAAGCAAGTATCCTAAAGAAAAAAGCCTACCTCCATATTTGCAAAAATCACCGTTATGTTGTTGCAGAACTGGGGAAGGAGTCCAGACAGCTGCAGCCAGTGAGGTTGCTAGAGCATATTTTATTTTAGATTTGCAGCGGGCTGAGGATGTTTTCCTGGGTGAGTTAATAGAGGTCAGCTAACACCCACTTACTAAACAACAGTAAGTCAAAAATATTTAAGTGACTTGTATGTCCATCTGTGAGAAGAGAGAGAGAAGGAAGAACTGCTGAGCAAGACAACCTTGCCTGTTGAGTCGGAGGAGAGTGAAGGGATTGCTGATGAGGCAGCAGAAAGCGTGGAGTGGGAGAAGGACCAGCAGCTCTGGTGTGCACTTGGTTCCTCTTGCTTCGTGCTTTCAGCGAAGCTTGCAGAATGTCTTTTGCTGCCCTTTCCTGGTGATCGGGAGTGATGGAAAGGAAGGATAGGCTCTATATCTCAACATCCAAGCGAAATGCTACTTCTGTTCATTTGTTGTTTACCGATGTCTGTATAAATACCGTGTTTTCAGAGACGAGTGTTAAGAGACTAGAGGGGCCACAGATTAACTTGTTTGAATAGAGAAATGGACCTCAGAACAAGTCAGGCATGAAGGAAAGGGCGCTGCTCAGGTTAGTGGCTAATGCAAACTCCCTTACAGTGTCCCCTTAACCTGGTTCTTTTCTTCCTTCTCACTCCTGACCATTGCTTGGAAACTTCATACAGTGAAGGTAAATGAATGTTTCAGATTTTAAAACCTTTGCGAATCACTCCATAGATAATGGCACATGTTTAGGCCAAGCACTGAATGAAATAAATTTTGTTGGTTTTATTGACCAGTGGAAGATTTTCAGGCTACCCTAAGGCTTCAGGGTGGTAAGTTTGGTGGTGGTGGGTTTTTTTTGTGTTTTTTTTTTTGAGGTTGGCTGCAGCTATCATTTTATTTTCAGATACTAGGAGCCTTCATTTAATGTTTGTCAGCTTTACTTCTTGCTGAATATAAGAAGAGTTCCAAAAAGATCTGAGTGCATTGCTTACACACTGAAATCAAAGCAGTAGAACAAAACTCCCAAATTTCTCTACCTACTGCTTGTGGTGTCTATTCCCTAGTGTTGTGTCTTTTGATGCTTTAGAGGCATATTTCACCTAGTATCTTCTAGGGTGGTCTGAGAAAAGGTTATACAGTTTAATCTTCTACCAGTCTTGTTTGTGCTTGTGATACAAGGTTGTCTTGCAGTTTTTTCTGCAGACTAATTTTGAACCACAAAGAGGTTGCAGGAAGGGAATGTGATTTTTTTAAAAATAAGAATAAACCTTAAACTTTTAATTGTATATAACAATGTAAAATTGCTATAACTACCTCTAGCACCAGATACTGGACCTCCTTTATGTACTGAGTCAAAATGTTTGTGTTATTTTGTTCCTTTCAAGGTTAAGATGGTTTGCATGTCTTCAAACATTAACAGATTTTTCACATGGTGGAAGAAAGAAAATAATACCATGTTTCTTATTTTAGTTGATACCAGCTGGCATGAGCAATTTTTTGTGTCTATTTTAATTGAAACCAGCAAAATAGGTATCTTAATGAGCCTGGTCAGCTGGAGAAGCTGACTAGGTCATGCTGTTCTTTCTGGGTTTGAGCTGTTTGTTCGGCAAAATATGGCTGTGTTTTTTCCCAGTGGTTTTGAGCAACATTACCTGATTTGTAAATTCTGAGGTATTTTCACTTCAGGATCACTAGTTACACATCAAGGCGTTATTCTTTCCAGTTACTTTATAGGATGCTTTTTTTTTTTTTTTTTTTAAATGTATACCTTGCTTATTTATGCAGAGTAACACAGATTGCTGTAGGACTAGCTGTAGTTAGTTGCTTTCTATAAATGCCGCTGCACTATTTCCAGCACTAAAAAATAATTGTGATGCTTTACAAGGTGACAGTTGACTCTGGCTGCTGTATGCCAATGTGGAGAGCATGGAAGACATCTGTATTGTATCCACGAGTATGACTTGTTTGCCTAAGTATTCTTATGTCGTGGGTGGTGTAAATTCACGGGGTTAACTGTTGCCTCAACCTGTCTGTCTAGGAAAAGGAGCAGTGAGGTAAATTGTTAAGTCTTGCACTGCTCTTTAACCGTAGATACAGTAAGGTAGTAATCGGTCAAAACATGTTTTCTGTCTTAAAAGCAAAGCCGGATATTTGAAGCAGCAAAGCATGAAACTGTGAGATTTGGTTCTGTTGCGAATGACTGATGCAGCTATGGATCACACAGTTGTTGCAGGTAAAGCCCAGAGGCTGTTGTGGCGTGGTAAGAGAAGTAGGGACATAATGTTGTCCTGTACAGTGGGGCACAGGACGGAGACCCTCAATGCTATTACGGAGTGCAAACATCCGTTTATTTCTGATGCATGCTTATGTTTGCGGGGTGTGGGGGGAAAAGGACTAATGCACTCGTTCACGGCAATCTTTGGACATAGCTATACTGTCTCCTGTTCTGGAGTTGTTGTAGTCCTGCCAAAGTAGTTCAGGTCTCTAGACTAGGCTCTGCACATCCTGAAGAAGGTATGGGCATGTCCTAAGAAAGCAGAAACTGGAAGATAGCTTAAATCATGAGCGCAGACCTTCTTCGTTACTTTAATCAGAATCTCTTAAGTTCTGTGTTTCCTTGGATAAACAAGAAGTGAAAAGATAGGGTTTTATCTGTGCAAAGTGGAGGAATGGGTCACTTGAGTACTAAGGCAATATGGATCCTTCTGAAGTAGGTGGGTCAGTAAGAAAGAGGAGTGAAATTCAGAGAACCCCTCCGGGAGTGAGAAGCTTTGCAATGGTTGGTGAGGCACCTGAGGGCTTCCTTCTGGGAGGAATGAGGGAAAAGAAGCAGCGTGTGTGCTGCAGTCTGACCACTACGGATCTTTGGTTTTCTACTGAAGCAGAAAAATTAGCTTTTACACTACCTTCATAGAATGGCATTTAACTTAGTCTTTTAATTCCTGAAAAAGGCTTATTTGTTTGTTTCAGATACTAGTTTTGTAGTTCCTCAATGTCCTTCTCCGCTTTCCAAACGCAGAGTGTGTTTCTGGGTGGCAGCTGAGCGCAGCGAAGCACGGAATTCGCCCCTGCTTGCCGAAGAGGAGGGTTTCTGAGTTGGCGGAGC
This sequence comes from Scopus umbretta, assembly GCA_013400535.1. NCBI lineage: Eukaryota > Metazoa > Chordata > Aves > Pelecaniformes > Scopidae > Scopus > Scopus umbretta. The sequence continues at coordinate 13,772 of VZTL01011854.1, forward strand.
TCTGCGGGCCCTGCGGTGGGTCAGGGCACCGGGGAGATGCGTGCAGGGCTGTGGGGTGCAGCGCTTGCCGCCCTTGCCTCCTCCTCGGCGTCTCCCGCACCGGGGATGACCATTCCCAGGGAAGCCCTCCTGACCTAGACTCGGGTATCTGTTATCTTTATGCTACCTCAGCGTGTCTGCCCAGCAGAGAGGGACTGGGGTGGAACATAGGAGAAGCATGCTCAAAATTTATCGTACAAGTGAGCACGGTCACTGAACAATATAAATTGCTTGTCACAGGTCAGCACGTACTTCTGTTGAAGTATTTTACATAGGTTAGCCGATTATCAAGCAAAGAGTGTTTGCATTTACTAATATGTTAGTGTGCTTTTGTAATGCAAAGCATTACAAATAAGCATTGTATTACAAATAATTCTTACAAATAAGAAGCTTAACTTTGGCCAGCAGGTTTACCCTTGGAAAAAGGTCAGTGCAGTTGTCAAACTCAGGCAGCATACCAGAGCCAAGTGAGTATGAGCTCAAGTCGAGGATAAAAGTTCTTTTTTGGAGTGGACTTGTGGTGAAGCACCCTTCTTTTGATAACTGTGTACATTTACTTAAATTTGCATTTCCTCTCAGGCTGCACCAGACTTGTTAAATTCTAGGTTTTACAGATGTCAACAATGTTTTGTTTTTTATTCCCCTTGCCCATCTAGACTGGAAAACGTTCTAGAGAGAGCTTTGTTAAAACAAACAGAAAATACCCTTGCGAACCGTTCTGGCTTTCACAAACTGCAGTTTGAAATTATCCCACCTGTTGCTAGTAGGCATAGCATGGCAAACCTGTACTGTCTGGAATTTCCGGTAATTCAGGCATTTCTGGTTGTAGATGCTTTGCATCAATTGCCAAGTTATGGCAACTATATTTTTAGGCACATAGATATTAACCAAAGGAGGTGACAAAAGTAGTTTTGATTTTTTTTTTTAATGTTTATTAGCAAACTGGCTGAGGCTACTAAGAAAAGTCAGAAATAGGTCTGCATGGCACAAATCAGAAAAAAGCAACTTCCTCAACCACAAAATCGAGAAATGTACTGCCAGTGTGAGAATGAATCAGCATAAGAAAGCTCCAGATACTGCTTAAGAAATCAAGGCAGAAAGATACCTACAAACCAAAAATGATTTTTTTTTTTTTTTGTCTGTCCATCTCCCCAGTCGACCGAAGACAGGAGCACAGACGGAGCCATCCCTTGCTGGCTTCTAGCCTTCTGTAATCTGTCTACAGACCTTGTGGGTCATGCAGAGGTGTGGCGTGCCGTGACGAAGGACGACTGAGAAAGATGGGCAGCGGGGAAGGACTTTGCTTTTTTCTTTTGCTGCAATACTGTTGCTTTCCTCTTCAGAAAATAAAGCTGTGTTTACTAAAATATTTTATTTGCTGCTATCCAGTAGAAGATGCTACTTTACAAATGCGGAGTTTTAGCTCCGTGGGGGACAGGAAGCTTGGCTCGCTGCTGTGATGGTATCTGACTTCCTAAACTTGGGTTTGCTATTTATCTGAGGCAAGGTATGTGCATTAGGTACTCAAGTTCTGGTGTTCTGCCAGGTTTCCCGACCTTCTGTCTCATAAAGTGTAAGATACAGATTGACAAGCTTTATCAAGGCATTATTAAAGGACAGGCAGCTTAATTAATGTTGTAAAGAAGTGATCAGTAGAAGGATTATGCAAAAATGATGAGAAAGAAGAAAAGATGTCACCGTACCAGCTTCTGGTGATCGTATTTTCAAATTCCACATAAAGCTTTTGAGAGGCTAAGACTTTTAACAGTTGCAAACTTTATCTTTTAAAGCTCTCATTTAAGCAGTAATAAGGATTTTAGCGGACCACAATTAATGTTTAGTGAATTCTCTGAATAGCTATCCTAGATACCAGCTTCCTTGTTCTTTCTTAAAAACTTTGAAGACTGAATTGGTCTAAATCGACATTTACAGGTTCTGCGATGTTTTCACATCATTTCTGTTTGGTGAAGGTCCTTCTAGAAGCAAAGAGGTGGAGGAAGACTAGGATAAAAAGGTGAAGAGGCAGAGCAATCTGGTAGTGTGAAGCACCAAGCAGGAATAGAGGGTAGTAGTGGAAAGTATTCACTTTTCTATTTGCCAAGTAATGCAGTCTTTCTAGGTGATTGTCAGGGTGCCAGAGAGAGTGCTGTGTTCCTGGTCTTTATATGGTCTCTCCGGGAACGTGTTCTTTTAGCCTCAGCTCCCCCTCACCCCGCTCCTTTTTTTTTTTCCTCTCCCCAAGGATGAACCCCATACTCATAGGCTGGGCTGTTGTTTTCAGTGGCTTGGTTTTATCATCTCATGATTCTTTCTAGCAAAAGAACCTGAACTCCTGTGCAAGATTTAGCCTCGTTGGGAGGTATGCGGAGAGCAGAAATTTTGCAGCAACACATGGTGACCTTTTCAAAACAAGCCAATGTTTATTAGTCAACTAGAATACAGCACGTTCTGTTCTTGAGCTGCAGCACTGAAGAAAAACTTTTGTCTATGCTGGCAGTGTTACCTGCCTCTCTGGCAGACACGGCTGGGATTTTGTCTACCTCGGTATACGTGGAGCAGCCGAATTCTCAGCTGGATGCGTGTCTATATCTTAAGACTGTTTGCATGTTCTTTCTTTGAGCAGATCATAAAAAGTAATGTTCAGGCAGCTATATGTTGAGATCATTAGTTTAGAAGCCTAGTTTGTGTCAGCCAGGACTTGATTTAATGGGTGTTAACCATTGCTTTTTTTGTCCTCTGTCCTAGGGACAGGATTTTAACCCTCTGTCACACACTGTATTGGTATGTGGATAACCTGAGTGATAGATACATTCCGTAAGTGTAATTTGGAAATTTCCACGTTCAACATGGGTACCTGTCAACGTTTCCCTACTGTTGAGCCCCACCTGGACAATGAAGACTCTACACTTACTAATGACATTTATTTTCTTTATGTATGGAAACTTCTAAGCAGCATGATTTGGCTCAGTATCTTATTTGATGGTCTTAGCTGCAGAGAGGCTGAAGGTTGAATGATTGTGCAGTCTGACTTTGGAATTCATCTGGTATGCTGCTGTGCTCCAACGAAAGCATGAGGTGTTACTATTCAGGAATAATATTACCACTCCTGTTTCCTAAAGAAGACCAAGTGGGTATTCTGTTTATGTTCCGGTGGATGCTGTAGTGGTTGCCCAGAGAAGGCTGCTAGCCTGAGGTGCAGAATCCAGGGCAGGAGCTGCAGTTCCTGCTGGCAAAAGCTTTATGGGAGCTGGGCTCTGTGGGCTCTGTGGAGGGAGCTGGACAGGTCTGGGAGCCGAGCAAAGAGATGTTCATGTAACTATCTCTCTTCTGAACCTAGGCCAAGGGAGCAGAATTCCCGTTTCTGACATTGCGGGGCGGGGGGGGGGAATTGGCTCTGCTAAAAGTGGGTTAAAATCTCCTTTTGTCAGTCAGGGTATGAATGACTTCCTTGTCATGAGCACGGGGGTCTCCATGTTCTGCTGCAAAGTGCTGAGCGCTGGCTGATTTGCAGTGGTTGCTATCAGTTTACTATTCTGGCGAGAGGAGTTACAAAATTTCAGTACTCAAGAACATTACCCTATAATTTGCGGGATGACATTAACACCACCCCCACCCCCAAACAGCTTTCTTTTACTAATTCCCTGCACTGAATTGAACTATACATTTTTTGAAGTGGCATAAAATCAACATGTTGCAAAAACAGTAACTGAATGCAAGGTTTCAGAAAGACAGTGATTAAAATCTTGATGTTCAGTTGCCTAAGTACCATTTATGTAAACTCATAAATGGGTTTTATATAAACCCATATATATGGGAGAAATTTGGTCTCTGGGATATATCATGATGACAATGTACAAACTGTATTAGACTAAGAACTACTGGGGCAGTTCAGACTGAAAATTCATCTAAATCAAATGCAAGAATGTTGCAAAATCTTAAATTCAAAGTTTGTTTGCTAGCAAGGGTTTTAATTCTGTTAAAACGCATGAAACATTTCGCTTTTGAAATGCAAACACAGAAGGAGTTCTGGTGACAGAATCTGATGAATATAAGATAGTTACATGGATAATTTGACATGAAGGGATTTTTTTATATTTAGGATAATAAATCCTAGGATGTATTGATTCAGCAGGATTAGAATGTATCAAGTGAAAGGAAGAAATTTTGGCATTTGTAATCAAATTTTGGGACCATTATTTTGATAAAATATTTGGCATGTATGTTCAAGTGAAGTAAAGATAATGCTGGAACTCAGTTTTCATGCAAGCATTAGATTAAACCAATAGAATATTGTATCCCAAACTTACTGTGTGTCATATATACCATACATGAGCAATTGGTGCGAATAAGCAAATATGCGAGCTGGCGGGGGGAGATGCTGGAGTGGTTCTTGGAAGCTGTTCTTACAGGTCATGTCTTGGTACCTGCTTCTGACCCTAATTTAGACAACAAATTTGGGTAACTCGGTTTTTATGGTACAAACTCAACTCCCTGTAATATTTTAGTGTGATCATTTAGCAAGACAAAGCCAAGAAAAATAAAGAACTTTGATCTTTAATAAATAATTGCAATTTATTCTGGTAAATCTTAGCAGTCTTCACTAATCTTGGAATCAGAAATTTCTGAGCTACTACGGAGGGGTTGTGTTCAAATCGAGTCACCTTTTTGTGATGTGCTAATGCAACACTACAAGTTCTTTTTGGCTTTGCAAGTTTTGAGTAGGCAAGATTTAGTAAGCAACAGCAGTAAACTACAGAGGAAGTCCTGGCAATGAGCGAGGCTGAGATTTATGGCAATAGAAAGTGCAACGAAAGGGGAGCAGGGAAAGCAAAAGTGGTATTGATAACAAACTTTGGTAGTATTGAGGCAGGGACTGATGTATACAGCTTTAGGAGAGCTCCTGCTGGTTGTCCTGACGGATTTAAAGGAGGTAGCTAAAAAAGAAGAACAATTCCTAATGAAAGCAAAAAGAAGTAAGTTTATAGCTTCACTTTCACTTGCACTATACTTGAGCAAGAAGCAGAAACCCACAAGACTTACCTCACCAGTGAATGAGACAGCTAATCTGGCACTGCAGGGTTTTTTGCGGTGAAGGATGCTTACATAAAGGCAGGAGATTGACTTCCCATGTTAACACAGTCTATCAAAAATCTAGGTGCAAGAAATAAATTAAGAAATTTATAGAAAAGTGAAAGAATGGTTGCTTTTTATTGAAGGGACAACAGGAAGAGTCTGTCTTTTAGTAGCAAGTAGTGTCCTTTAGTTCTGGAAAATTGATAAAATCAAAGATCAGAAAGAGTCTGTCATACCTTCCAGTACTATGCATATTAAATTTCTGGAAGAAAGAGAAAAATCAAGAACTCATGTACTTGAGGATAAATGCCTAAAAATAAGTATGTGGCATGCTAATGTCTTGTGTTCAAGAAGAGAGGTTTTAAAAAGCATGCAGTGTTTTTTTTTTTAATCTTTCTTCAAGCATTGTCTAAAATGTTAGGAAGCAAAGTTTTTACCACTTAATCTTCCTGAATTATTTCGATTAGAAAACACAAACACGTTTATTCCTAGAACGTAAGTTGTTTGGATACTATGAAATATAAAATAAGAACTGCAATAAAAAAAAAGAAATAAATTGGAACACATTAAAACCAAGACAGGTATGATAGACGCAGGAAAAAAAAGTGTGCCCGAAACCTCAGTGAGCTGTTTGAAAAATATAACAGTTCTGAACATGCCTCCTCTCAGCTTCAGTTCATAAAATCTGATGCTGACAAAATGTAAATCACGATAGAAGAGATATTTTGCATATTTTTGTACAGATGCATAACAGCAAAGGATTCCAAACATGAATATGCTTTTGTTGTTAAAAAAAGAAAAAGTTTTAAATAACATCCAAAATTTTTAGAATTTTGATATGCAAAATAATGTTTTTCTACTGCTAACTAATTTACTACTTACTAATGTCCCTTCATTGGAAGGGTGAACTCAAACACCCTTCACGTTTTTTGCTTTTTGTTTGTTTGGCTTGGTTTAAAGGTCAACATGTAGAAAAGCTACAGAAAGAAAAATAACCAAGCTTTATAACAAATGGAAGGGGATTTTCTCTGAATTCTTCCATTAAAGCTTAAAACAGAACACCCCCAACCCCCCACCCCAGCCCAAAAAAAAGAACAGGGATTCAAATGATCCCCTGGTATGTAGACTTTTATAAGCCATTTGGGAACCTGAAGACTGGGACATTAATGTAGTATAAAGAGACATTCTTCAAATTGGGAGTACTTGTTAAATTTCCAGTTAAATAAACTGCTTTTATCTGCCTGAATTCCTGTTTTTATCAGATCTTATCTGTGTGAGTTGAGTCTCTGTTCATGAGCATTTTTCAGATACCGGTCGCAGTTAAGTGTTGAAAAAAGTTTATGATTCTGAAGCCACAGTATACACAGTTCTGCCCGAACAGCTCATCTAGAAGGGATATCAGTAGATCCCAGTTCAGCAAACCGACACCAAAGCACACCTAAACGTGCATTACTGATGCATTGTATAGAGCTCTTTGTGGATGGTGTGACGGTCTGTAACTCTTCCCCGGCTAGTGGCCATGGATGCACATTTGCTGATAGAGCACATGGCAAGGTGGAATACTGTATCAGAAAATCAGAATCATATTTGACATTGTTTATGATTGTCTGTACCTTTGCATTTGAGCGAACTGTTCTAGAAATTAAAAAAAATTGCATCAGCCAAGCACTGCAGTTAGGTTTTTACTTTTTTGCCAGCTGGAAGAAGTGGAAATACAACCTGATGACCATGTGTCTTCTTGTTTATGAAGAACTTTTTTAGGGACATAATTTCTGGGTTGGTATTTTTTTTTTAACATATTTTTAATAAAGTATTTTTTCCGGAAAGAAGAAATGCAGGACAGCAGTTGTGTAGGGAGTTTTTCCACTGATCCTGTGACTGGACTGCGTTGTGTCCAGACTCCATCTCCTAGGTGGGCTCTTTGCTCACTTGCCAAGTCTAGCGTATTTGAAGGTCACAGCTGCTGTTCAGCAGCCAGAACTTAACGAGAAGTCAGATTGCTGCTCGGAGCGTGAATGGCAGAGCTTGTACCTCCTTTGCTCTCGAGACAAACACCACTCAGACAGTGCTGGGAGTATATTGGTAAATTTTCATTCCACAGGCTCCAGCTAATCTTGTTTTTCCTTGCCTACGAGATTAAGTGCAAGTATTTATTCTGGCTACAGCGCTGAACGAGGAAGGAAACGGCGTATGAAGGAAGCAGCTGTGTTATGAACGTGTGTGAATACATGTGGGCTTCTGGAAGCGTTCTCGGGGCTTTACAGGCACGTATGAAGAAGAGACACTTGCTAAGAGGAGTAAGTGGTTTAAAGAGGTAAACTGAAATGATTGCATGATCTGCTTCTGATAAGGGCCTGTGTGAACTCTTCTGTTGGAATATTCCTGTTCATATGTTTGCATGAACTGACAATAATTGCTTCTCTGTTTGATGTTCAGGGCTTTTTTGGGGGTATTTTGTGGTGGTTTTTTTGTCTGCTTGTTTTGGGTTTATTTGTTTGTTTTTTAAATCTTTCTGTCCTACACTTTTCCTGGGCTGTGGTAAATCTGTTTTGTTTGTGTAGATCCCAGTAGCGTTAATGCTTTTCTGTTAGCAGGTAATGGGTTGCTGTGGGGAGGGTGCTAATCCGCCTGCTGGGAAGCCTGGGTGCTGCCACTCGCTCCCTGAAATCGTTTCACCAAGCCCTGTTCTTCTGCTTCTGTTTCTATGATAATAGTATGCCATACTCATCAATGTCATAGTGGTAAAGATGAGATAATTATTAACTACCAGTTTCTCTACGAAGTATCGTAGCTCCAACAGGAAGGATCTCGGCTTGGGTTAACCGGTGCGAGTATCGCTGCAGGTTCTCTTGGCAGTTTACTCGGCTGGGGCTAAATTTGGCCCGCAGTTGAGCTACCTAGCTAGCCTGAGTTAAGTACCAGCCGGCTGCAGACACTGCAAGGTGCATCACACCTAAAACTGGGGACATTTTGGCCAAGATTAGGAGACTAGATTCTGCTTTTGGAAAACTGCACAGCTTCTTGTTTAAATAATAACACATGCTGAACTTTGCAGTATACTGCCATCCAAATTAAAGTGCGGTACAAACTTACTTCATTAGGTCTCTGGAGCAGAATAGTATCCCAAAATAATCATCTTCATTTAAATGAAGCAGGTCTTCTACTGTAGAAGTTTAATTTATGACGTTGACCTCAGTCTAGTAAAATACTTTTAACGTGTACATAATTTTAAGCGTATAAGGGAAGAGTTGCATGGATTTGTATTCACGACACAGCAGGCCCTCATTGTTTCTTCACTCCCAGAAGAATTTTTGATCCTGCTGATTTTTTTACTCAAACCCAGAGGGTGTACTCTGAATCTCTGTTGCATAGATAAATAATGAAAATAATGAATTTCAGTGATTTACAGTAATTCTGCTGTGGTCATTCTCTGAAAGCAAACATTTCTCTGCCTGTGCTGCTTCAGAGAAATTTTGGTTCAGTGTTTTTAAAGAAAATTTAGAAATAGTTTACATTAAACATAACATCTAGTTAGTAACCTTCAACGGATGCACATTGCTTTTCAAAAAGTGGATGTGTTCAAATGTGCTGCACGTATTTTCAGATTTATCTGTAACAACTGAGGCATTTTCAGCTTTCCGTGTAACAGCCAGGCCATTTCTATGTCTTTTAAGAGTAGTGCAGTGGGGGGATGAAAACCTTTAAAATAATTCAACAGAAGTTATCTTTGAATGAAATTCCCCAGAAGGAACCCTAATATTCAGTTCCAGGAAGGAAGAAGTATGTAATCTTTTACAATGCAAGAATACCACAAAAAAAGTATATATGCATGTTTGTGTTACTAATGTCTAAATAATCTGACATATCACACAGTCAGTTTCTGAAAGGAGATCTGTCCCAGATCCTGGTTGTTAATTTCTGTTTATATTACTGTTCTTGTAGTGTGGAAAATTTATAGTCAAGGTGTTATTTCACTTTTCAAGTATATTCTTTATCTGAGGTGACAAATGGAGTAGATGCTATATCAGTTACTTCACCTGATCATACTTACACTATCTGCTAAAACGTTTGAGAATTACGTCCAAAAGTTGGATCAGTATGCAAAGGGAGCGCAGGCTTCTTCTTTAATGATTGAGTTGTCAGAGGGCAACAGGAGTAAATAACCTGCGCACGGGGCACTTCCTCAGGAAGTACGAGTACTTCTGTACTGTATAAACTTGGCAGCTAGCTAACTTAATGTGCTTAAATTTAGATTGATTCCACTGAGAGATTTCTGGCCCTTCCAGATGTGGGGTTTTTGGAAATAATTAAACAAGTGTACGTGTGCATTCTCATGTTTACATGCAGGGGTATGCGTACGCATAAAGGACATCTTCCTTTGTGTACATCAGTGCTACAACAGAAGAGACTTGGGGTTTCACTGCTCTCCAGTTACATGGCATTTGGAAGAGTCTACTCTAAATCTGTGCCTCTTCTCAGGGTCGTGATTTCATGTTTTTGTTAGCTATTTTCGGTGCCGCTGTCAAGCTCTGAGTTTCTTTTGTGCAATCAGCAACAGAAACTGCTTTTCACGGAGAACGGAGGAGGATGAGCGTATGCCGCCTGTGGCAGCGGGAGAGCACAGGGACATCCCACCATTCTTCTCTACCTGACCCAAAGGAGTTCGCTGACGCTGTTGTATAATTTATATGGCTGTCTTTCATGGCTGTGCTGTTGTTTATTTAGACCTAGTCCTGCGAGGGGG